>PVJX010003286.1:41883-111508 GCA_004027295.1 Dolichotis patagonum | reverse complement strand
TACAATAATATCAAACATAACACAATAGTATTAAGCCATACATAGAGTGAAAGAATTACAGGGCTTTCTGAACCGAATAACAGAAAATGATCAATGGGTACTATAATATCTCATTTTTGATAAAAAAGAAAAAAAAATTGTTTGAACTATCACACATATTCAGAAGTCCTACCATGCTTTTTCTGTTCTACTACCATTGGTTCTATCCACCACACTGTGTCTCATTGGAACTTGAACATGTGTGATAGTTCAGGAGAGGCTCTTGCTTCTGGTTTCCCCGCCTTGGGGTGGCCGCGGCTTGCCAGACCACAGTCACTTCCCAGGGCAGCAGGCTGCTTACTGGTTGGCTCGGCCCCCTAAGTTCCAGCATGGCGCGGATCTCAGGAGACGCTCTTGCTTCTGGTTTCCCCCTCTTTTATCTTCTTTTTGAGATGTTTTCACTATGTAGTCCAGACTGGCCTTGAATTTGTGATCCTCCTGCCTCAGCCTCCTGAGTACTGGCACCACAGGTATGTGCCACTATGCCCTGCTACTTTAGATGAGCTAACAGGAAAACTTTTAAATTGTAGCCTGATTCTTATGAGCTTCAAAATGAGTTGCAGACATGTTTGCCTAATAAATTCACAGCCTATTTTAAGTAAATTCTTACCTCAGAATTGAAGAGCTACATAAAGTATTTTCTCATTTGACATCAATTATAAAATATAAACAAATTTTTATTAGGATGTAATTATGATAGGTCCTGGTGTTATCAGTAAGAATAAAACAAATTCATTACTTTTAAAATAAGTTTTATCCTCAGATTTATGAATTCTTACAACATCTGTATCACTGATTGCTTTATACTACTAAATCTCCCACCTCACTTTTAAATTAATTCAAACTCTGCTGTATGCTTGAACAAGGAAATTCAAAGTTTAGATTACTGTGATAGACTCAGATTTAGGGCTTTCTAAACTTTTTAAATAAAATGTAATTGGCACCATACTGGTATAAAATACTTGAATTCAAGATTGCTTTTTGGAAATCAATGTACTAGCCAGAATTTAAAGAAAGTAACAAAAGTCATTTATTAAAATGAAACCTGTGGAGATTTATTTTGATAATTTACTACCTACTACATTTAAACAAACATGATCCAAACACAGTAAGATACGTCTTCAACTGCAGACAGACCTCATTTTTTCAACACAGAAGTCTTCTAGGAGGGGGAAACAAAAGCTACCTTCATGTGACACTACAAACAGTAACACTGTATCAACATAGCTGAGATTTTGCTCATGTCCTATGATTTCTAATTATTAATTCTTTAGTCTTGGAACCAACCTTAATGGTTATCAATATCTCCATCATTTTAAACTGCATCAAATCTTTGTTTTTTTGAGGCAGGGTCTTACTATGTGGTCCAGGCTGGCCTCACACTTGTGATCCTGTTACCTCAGCCTCCAGAGTGGTAGGATTACAGGCATGCAACTCTGTGCCTGGCAATAATATTCCTTCTCATACACGTGAAAACTCATGCAGAACAAGGAGCTCTGGGTTCCAGGAGTTACAAAAGAGGATTTATGTTTTGCACCTGTCCATAAGTCTTTGTCTTCAAATTAGATTAAAACAGACACAAATGTTCCCTTCTTTTACCTTCTAAGAGATAACCTTTGTGTTAGTCAGCTTTTTGTCACTGTGCAAACAAAAGGAAGAAAGATTTATTTTGGTTCATGATTCAGAGGTTTCAGTCTACGGTCAGTTGCTCCATTGTTTTTTTGGAACCAAGGCAGACTATCACGGTGGGGAGTATTCAGTAGAGCAAAGTGACTCCTCTTATGGTGGCCAGGAAGCAAAAAGATGGAGGAATGGGCCAGAGTTCCAACATCTCCTTCAAGGGCAAACCTCCAGTGACCTACCTTCCTTTCACTAGGTCTCACCTCATGAGAGTCCTACCACCTCCCAATACTGCCGCAGGCTGGTGACCAAATCTTTCTCATGTAGACCTTTGGGTGACACTTAAGATTCAAACTATAACACCATCTATGATTAGTTTGCTGTTTTTTAAATTGCACAATCTTTAAAGTCATTATTGAAAATTTGCACATATTACTCTGTTTTCAAAAAAGCAATACTTATTAATATTGGATGATTTTGGAAAAGTATGAGCATTTATTCATATCTTATTGTATGTCAGGCACTCTTCAGGAGACTGAGGACACAAGGTGAATACACCTTAGGAAGTATGTTGTAGATTTATATGCTAGAAATAAATAAGCTGTGTAGCTACTGACATGATACACAGACAGTAAAGAAGAGGATGTGACAGAGTAGTGGTATAGAAATATTTTAAATGGAGTTATCTGGAAAGGCCTCTGCTAACTGCCCAATCCCAGAAAGCCTCTTCTGAGTCATATGGCAGCACTGATGTCCTTCTTGGTTTTTTAATTACTTATTTGTAGTACTGTGGATTGAACCCAAGGCCTCACCCATGCAAGCCAAGTGCTCTACCACTGAGCTACATACTCCCAGGCCCTTGAAGTCCCTCTTTAAACAACTATCTTCCTTAGTTTCTCCAACAAGACAGTGGTGCCACTATCTCCTGTCTCTTGGTACCTCTCTGCCCTCAGGAGCCCTTTTAGCCTTCTTTGTATGTCTTTCTCTGACTGCTCATTACTAAGCCTGTTGGGCAGACAACTATGCTGGTAATTATAGGGAGAGCTCAACTTTAGTATAGGCCCAAGATGTGGGGTAGGGCTTCTTACTCAGACAATAGGAACACATTACAAAACAGAAAAAAAAGAAAAAAAAAGAGACACTAAATTGTGGGAAACTGACTATAAATGCCACTAGAGTTTAATGAAAGCTTCTTTAGTGAATTCACCAGTAAAAGGAATCACTAGAAATAGAACTTAAATGCAGCCTTAAGGGAGGCATGTTTGATCACCAAAGCACACAGGAGCCTAGGGCAGGGATGGTGAACACTTTAAAGCTTTGACAACAAATAGCCAGCTGCCAGAGGTGCCGTAGTTGCCACCACTGGCCTAGAGTCATGCAGGGCCATAGGGCTGGATTCTGTATCTAACAGACTCAGTGAAGTTTAAGATCCCATTTCTAACCTCAGGTAAGAGAAGCCTAAAGTTTAGACCTTAGTTATAGGTGTAAAACTCAGGTGAAGGTTACATTACGTTCTTCCTTGATCTCACGAAATAACTGGAACAACAAAAGTGGGAGGTTTAAACAAGAGTGGGGTAGTGCCAAGGGAAAAAGAGATGTGCAGTTTTTTTAGGTCCTGGCACTACTCTGGACCTTAAGGAAAATGAGTAGAAGTTGAATTGATTCTTATGGTTCCCGAGGGTCTTGATTTTCCAGCTCAGAACATAAGGGTAGGCCAGAGATTTGGGATTGAAATCTGCTAGTAATAGAGAACATGGATGTGTCTGAAGAGTTATTTAGTTGGAAGTTGCATGGGACAGAAGGCCAGTAGGAGTTTCAAGAGATCTAAAAAACAGCTTGGTGTGATGATGCATGCCAGTAATCCCAGTACTGTGGGAGGCTGAGGCAGGAGGACTGTAAGTTTGAATCCAGCCTGGACAACTCTGTAACTTAGCAAGATCCTGTCTCAAAAGATGTGTGTTGAGGGGCTGGAGCAGTAGCTCAGAGCAAAGGTCCTGGGTTCAATCTCAGTGTTGGAAAAAGGGAAAAGGAGAGGGAAGAAGGGAGAAAAGAAGGGAGGAAGGGAGGGAGAGGGGGAAGGTGAGAAAAAAAAAACTAAATCCCTAAGTCTTTGCCACATCTTTCAATTCTCACAGGTCTTATTTACATATGGATGCCATTTTGTCCTCATTGAGGTTGGCATATTAGACCGACCCTATTTTATAGACTTTAAAGGAGTTTGGAAAGTTGTAGGATTCACTTGCTGGGGAATAAATAGCTAAGCCTAGAAGCATAGTCTTAAATATTCAGACTGGCATTTCCTCTTCAGAGACAATGTTCTGATGGTCCTGAACCAAACAGGCCCTCTTAATGCCGCAAGCAAGGCTCCACACAGAAAGAAATCAGGCTCAACCCTAAGGTACACTCTGAGCTCACATACTGCAAAGATTCTTGGGCAAATGGCCGCTAACCCTAAGTAGAGTTGGAACAGTGAGCTATAAGGCAATGGGGAGGCAAAATACCAAGACGGAACTTAAACTATTTTCTAGGGACCATCATCTTGTCTGATCCTAAAACTGTGCTCTCAAAGATTCATTTGAGACCACTGGGTAGAGTGGCACACACCTCTAATCCTAGGACATGGGAAGCTGAGGCAGGAGGATTGCCATGAGTTCAAGACCAGCCTGGCTTACATAACAAAACCTTGTCTCAAACAAAAAAAATCATTTGAAACAAACTGGTTGAAGGATTCAGCTTTATTCATTAAAGCTCTGTCCTCGGCAGTGTCTAGTCCTTTTAAACCTCACCTGAAAAACACCTTTTATATTATTATACTTCTATAAATTATGTGTACTGTATTTAATCCTTTCCCTTGTAACCCTGGCCACAACAGCTGGGAGATGGAACCCAGAAGCCATCCACATCAAAGGGGAGTAGGCTCTACCATGCCACTGCTTCTTCCCTGCTTCGCTGCCTTCTCCTCACCATGAACTGTGTCTCCTCTGTGATGTCCCTCTGCCATGCTAACCTGCCTTGGAGCCAGTCAACAATGAACTGAAACTTCTAAAAACTGTAAGCTACAACAAATCTTTCCTCCTTATTTTTGTGCCAGGAATCGAACTCATGATCTCACACTTGCCAGGCAGGTGTGTTATGCTACTGAGCTACATCCCTAGCCCCTTTTCCTTTAATTTTGTGTCAGGTATTTTGTCTCAGCAATGAGAAAAGTAACCACGAAAACTTGGTACCCTTGAGAATACTGCCAAGGCCTCAGGACTCTTCTTCCTCTTTAGTCTCACTTAATTAGGAACTTATGCATGTGATCACCTTAAAGTCCCAGCCTTGCCCTGTCTCCCAGCAAAGCAATGCTCAGTACCTCTCTGCACTGGCTGGTTGGCATGTTGGAAGGTCTGTGCTTTGGAGGCCAACTGCAGTGCACACAGACATTGCCTCTGCTTCCCTCTCAGCCTAGACTTTAAGCATGGTACTCCTGCAGCTTGAGAGAGTGGAAAAAGGTCTTGGCCTCTGAGGTTCTGGAGTGCAGGTAGCGACCTCCATAGCTGAGTGTCATAATCCTTCCAACAGTGGTTTGTTCTCAGTTTCATGGTTTGAGTCCTTTTTATTGAAAATATTGCTTTCCTTTTTCCCTACAAGTCTAGCTCCTTGTCCCTCTCACTTGCCTACCCAGCCTCCCTGCTTCCAGATGGGTTGGTCTTATGCCATATCTCTCCCACCAAGATAGAGTAAAGAGAGAGACACTGAATCCGGTGCTCTGGGAGGTTAGATAGCAGCAGGTGCAAAGGGAGCATCTGTAGACTGATGTACCGCATCCTTTAACCACCAAGGTATCTTGTGCACAGTGGCAGAAGCAAGAAAATATGGCTGTTTGGTGACCAGTTGGTAATTAATGTAACTGCAATACCTTCAGTTCACTTGGGCTCAAAAAACATTCATTGAATGTCAATGATGTGCAGAGATGGAAAATAGCTCATAATTCTTTGGTATGAAAGACTACATTTTGATTTTTAGCTCTGGCTCCACTTGAGAATCCTAGCAGCTTTAAAGACAGAAAAAGAAGACAGAACAAAAACAATGCCTAGCATCCACCAGGTTTAATTGATGTGGGGAGGGGTATGGGCACCAGTATCTTTTTGAAAGTTCTGTAGGTATTTAAAAATATAGACAGGGGTAAGAAACTTAGGTGGCCATAGGAGGAAAGTTCTGAATAAAGGCTAAATTTAGATGTTAGTAGCTAGAAAGCCTCTCGGTTTCTGAGCAAGAGAGGTATGTGAGAATGACTATAATGTGTAGCACACACTGGAAGAAACACTGAACACAGAGAGTTAATCCACACTTACTGCAATGGTCCAAGCAAAAAGTAATACAGTCCCAAAATAAGTAGTAGAAAGGCATAGATTTCCTGGAAAGCATGGGGAATTTCAGAACTGCTCAGGATAAAGAAAAGCAGCCAGGCTAATTCTGGGTCAGCAGAGGAGTCAAACCCACTTGGCCCCCTCATTCCACCTTACCCCAAAAACTTCAGGAGAAAGAATTCCTGATATCTTGGGAATTAAAAATTGAAAAGAAGAAGAATATAAAGATTTTATTCTTCCAGGAGAAAGTTCAATGACCAATAACTTAAGCAATAAAGACTGGACACATTCAGGACACAAAACTTTACAGAGAAGCAAAATTTCCTATATTCACCCCATGCACACCATTCTGATACAGAAATAAATCATTATTCTATTTAAGGTATTTACTGTGGTACCCTCATGTTAGGTATCACCAGTGCCAACATTATTTCTAGGCCATCTTAGAATACTAGGCTCGGCTCACAGAAAAAGAAAAAGAAAGAGTCAATGACAGCTTCATACACATCCCTAAGTGTTGGTCAAGTCAGAAAAAAATAGGCACCTCAGTGGAATTTGTGACAAGGGGTGGCTAGAGAATGTTACCATTAGTTGAAACATAACCTACTATCCTCAGCTGAAAGTCTGTGGGGCGTAAGGAGGAAGCAAAGGGGTGACTCAGTTGAGACTGCATCAGAAAAAAGATGACTTCATGCCCCTGGAAGACAGCAGCGGACAGAGGAAAACACTGAACAATTAAAAGTGAAGTGGGACACATCTCAATGTCAGCACATCTCAAATTCCTTTCCTCCTCACCTTTCCCAGAACAACCAGACCTTTCATTCAACTTGTTTATATGAGGCTCCATCAAATGGATCACTCTATAGCCCAATAAGTTAAGTGTTATTTTATTATACAGGAAAAATATCCTGAAGTATTTGTTAAATAACATAATTCCTGATAACATCATTCTTCAGGGTTGCTAAGCCTCACCATCTGATCAGATACAGTGAGCTGCTCCTCACCCTTGTAATCAGTGCCATTAATATTGCCTAAACCAAAGGACAATCCCAAAAGGTTTCCAAAAGGCTTCCAAATTTCTGCATAGATGCCCTCATTTAGTCCAAAGGTAGGTAATAAACAAATTGGCAGCTAAATTAGAAGATAGCTGAGAGCAACAGAAGGTTAAAAATTTGTGAATCAAGAAAGAAGGGTATGTCAGTGCTCATTATACCATTCTTTCAATTTAATTTTTGAGTTAGTTGCTGTAGTGTGATCATGCTCCTTTCCACCAGATTTGCCTAAAAACATATATATAAAATTCTTTCACTTCAAACTGATACGGAAAATCAGTTCTTCCCCAAGTGATAGCCCTGTCCTATTCTGTCTTTAAAAGCTTCCAAAGCTTTCTGGAAAGCTCAAATTAAGGGGCTACAGTACACTGATAAGGTTTTATAGTTCTCAGGTGTGTGAGTCAAATTCTCATCGAAGATCTGTGATGGTCACTGCTCTGTCCACAACAGTCACATGGTTACAACTCTGCAACAGAGAAAATGAAAGGTAAAGTCTTGGAAAATTCTAGAAAGTAATTTGTTAAAGACTCTCATTTAAAATGCTCATTTGAACATCTGGAAGCTACACCGCTACTTAACTGGCAGTGATGGCAATGGGCCTGGGAACCATCGCTTCCACTAAGTCCTACTTCTAGACTGAATCAATGTCTGCCCATAAATCCTTATTTTTCAAATGTATTCTAGAGTTGTTCGTAAAATACATATTTATTTACAAAAGTCAGTACAGTCATTGTAGTTTTTTTGGTCATTGTTAATTAAAGAATGACCAAAAAAAAAACTTACTACACTTACTATCACATAGAAGGACATTCACTTTAGGGATGCAAAAGGAATTTTTCTAACTAGCAATCTGTGCAGTTGTGTCCTGCCTTTTTTCTAAGTGTGCAGTCTCTATTTCAACATCTAGTACCTTCATATTTATTACATCCAAGGCAGACTGAATTTTGAACACATCTGTTTGAAAGTTCTTCTTTCTATACAGCTGAAAGCTATTATTCCTTGAGGTCTTAGTTTTAGGGCTGAGAGTCGTATGAAGTATACCCAATATCATTTTTTTATACATTAGCTTTCTACTTCTTAAAGTTAGCCCTTAGATCCTTTCTGGGTTTTTTTGTACAGAAATCCCACTTCTTTTTCTTTTTTTGCTTTTGTATTTTTTGTTTATATTTTCAGTAGTGGGGATTGAATCCAGGGCCTTCACATTGAGATTTTTTTCATTCTTGTGTTTGTTTATTTATTTTACATAGGATCGTATTAAGCTGCCCAGGCTGCGCTTGAACTTGTGACCCATTTCTTTTTATTAGACAAGGTTCTGAGTCTCTTTTCTAAATTGGTAATTCTTCTCTGAATCCAAAAAGAAGTATCAATACTGTAGGCCAGTGCAGAGGAAAGTAAAACTATCACATTTGATCTGTGGTAAATGGAAACATAGTGGTCTTATCATCAACTAAACTTATTATTCACAGAAAACAACTTCCTAGGAAGGTCCTAAAATCTCCATTATCTAAGCAGATTTCCAGAGTCAAATATATTTAATTTACTGAAGTGGCTTTTTCCCTTTATATTCACATTTCTTAATGGCCATTCATGAAGAACCAAACTAACATTTAAAAAGTCAGTTACCACAATTAGATACTTTCTAAATATTACTGTGGGGTAGGGAGACAGTGCTGAGGACTGAACCCAGGGCCTCACACATGCTAAGCATACATTCTACTGCTGAGTTGCACCTCTAGCCTCTAGCTAACAAGTTCACAATGAGGCCACACATGCATGACTGTCCCACTGGGCAGCTTGTACCACCGGATGGGACATTCATGCATGTACCACTGATGGTACAAGCTGCCTAATGGGAAAGTCATGCAAGTACCAGTGGTGCTTCAAGCTGGTAATCTCCACCACCCTATAAAGAATGAATTATTATACATACTTCACAGATGAGAAAGACGTACTAGAAGGACAAGTAGCCTCAAATATAGATGGATCTCTATCTCTGTCTCTTGCCATTACGTGACAGAGCTGTGACTTAAATTTAATTCCATTTCACACTGCTTTCCATGTACATACATCCTTATTATGAAGACCTGGAAAGGTAACCAACAGCCCGATTTTCCATGTGGGCCAGAAAAGATTATGTACCTCACTGGCTGTTTCCCTTGCTTGAAATATAGTATTAACTTCTCCTACAAAGATACATACACAGAACAGAGGTGGATCTTTGCTGTGTGGATGAAATCCTTTCTGGCGACAAGAAGAAATCTCCTCTAGTCCATGATCAGTTAATTTAAAGAATCCGGTTCTGAAATTAGAAACGGCAGGCTCAAAGTCAGGCAGCGGTGCCCTCCCTTCCCTATTACATGCACGCACACACACCACACACACACACACACACACACACACACACACACTGGGAATGCACACACATACATACACAGAAAGCTTTTTTGGCCAGGGTGAAGGTACTGGGAATTGAACTAATGATCTTGCATTTGCTAGGCAGGCACTTACGCTGCTGAGCTATATCCCCGGTGCCCTGGAAAGCTCTTTATGAAACAGCTTCAATAGGAGGCTGGCTTACAGGCTCCTTAGTGGTAAACGAATCATAGTTAAGGGATGATTTATTGTTGCCACCACACAAAAGAATTTGTAGTAAATTAATGGGATTTGGAATGAAAAAAGAAGTGAAAACTCTCAGGTAATGTGTTTGATTTTGAAATTCTTTAACATTAAACTCTCACTTCAAGTGAAACTTCACATTTCTTGTGGACCTTTTTTTTAAGAAAAGCAACAAAGTTGTTACTTGGATATCTTTTAAAATAAGTAAGTTAGGTTTTTTAGAATATAGTGCTTAAAAGAAGTCTTTTAGAACAGCTAATTAAAGCATAGTCTGTATAGTTTATAAAGAACATGGTCTCAAGAATAGAGACCTTTTGCTTTCAGACATTCTTCCTTACTACCTCCTTGTATCAGCCAGAAGCATGTCCTGGGGTACTCACTCCTGGAACTTGGGGGAGCACACAATGGCTATTGACTCTGGCAACATCATCTGGTAGGAGCAGTGAGTGTGTAGGTCAACACTGGACAGAAAGGCAGTCTGTGTGGGATGAGTCTGAGAAGAGAAAACAAGGCAAGAAGTCTTGGTGAGCACAAACAGCCACACCAGGTCCAGGAAGCAAGGTTGGCCCAAGGAGTTCCCAACAGCTGGTCGAGCCCTCCTTTTCAAGTATGTACAAACAGATTTGCAATTATGAGGGATGCCCTTGAAGTTCATAATAAGGAAGGACGTTCTTTTCCAGTTTTGTAAACTAGCATAATGCATATGAAGAGACTCGTGTTTTTAACACCCTGTTGTACATTATATATGCAATTTTGATAAAAAGAAAAAGATATGTTTCCATTACTAGAAAGTACTAGAAAGTACTAGAAAACAAGGAATAAAATGAATAAAAGTTTACAGAATAGAGGAATAAGCAAATTTTGGAAACTAGAAGAACTATTTGTAGTAAGGAATGCAGTGAGAAAGGACAAGGGGATGAAAATGACTAAGAAAATAAAGTAACTTAGATTTAATCCACTGCCCAGAATGGCAGCTGAATAGGTAGGAATTTTCTGGAAAGCAATGTGGGGAGTTGCCATTTTAGTTCCTGGGTACAGTAGAGATGCCCTCACATACAATGAGCAAAACCCTGTCCTGGGATTTCATGGAAGTTCTGCTAGACAGGGTGATTTATGTCTGAAAGAAATGTAGTGTTAAGCCCATAAAAATGCACATATCATCCTAACTCAATTACAGAGAAAATATGAAATAATACAGAATATTTCATTTAACTCCTATGACCTTCTCAAGAAGAATAAACTGAGGACCAAGAAGCCTGAAAACTCCTTGCTTCTCATTAGAAGACAGTGGAGATGTCTTCAGCCTTGACCTCTTGTAGGAAGAGGGGGATAAAGAAGAGAAAAGGGAAAACTTTTTCCTCCCTACAATTCATAATGGGAACTTCAATCGCACTGGTTCATACAGTCTAATGGGTTCTGGAATTTTGGGCTGGGTGGTGAGCTCCAGGCTACAGAGCTTGAGGAGGGGAAGTATCAAAGCAAAGGCCAAATGGGAAGCCATTAAATTCGTGGGGTATGGAGAGGGTCCAGATCAAGTCCCATCTAGGGCTTTGTGAGGGAAATATCTATTGATGTGTAATGCCGACACTTGAATACCATTGCAGAGTGGAGATGAACTAAATTTCAAGGTCACAATGGACAAGGCAGAAGTCAACATTGTGGTCCACATGCCTGGAAACTGACTGGGAGGCCCACACTAGGTTGTATATCAGACATTCACACCCATACTGGCGTTTAGGTATGGATTCTTGTAAGGAGACCTTTGTCCAGGGTGTGGGTGGCATTGTGGGTACAGAGACGCATCAGGACCAGGGTGTGTGTGTAGGGTGTTGACACTATCAGTGGGGCAGAGCTGTGTGAGACCTGCGCTGCAGACTCAGTAGGCCAGGAACTGCCTCTCTTGCATGAGAACAGGAGACAGGCCTGGGGTTGCAGGCATCTGGGGCGTGGAGACCAGCTTTGTGGGAGTCAAAAGTGTGGATACCTGAATATGTTGTGTCTCAGGTGTGACAGGGAGGTGACAGCTGGGTCTTGGGTGTCATAGGGAGAAGACAAATGAGAGTAACTACCCCTCTTGCGTGTGAAGACAAGCAGTGAGCCCAGTGTGGTGGCAGCGCAAGTGGGGACAACCAAGGATACCTGCAGAGCAAAGATCACAGGCACAGCAGGAGCAGAGAACAACAAAGGCACCTATGCCTGGGGGTTGGAGACAGAAGACTATTTGTGGATGTTTTCTGCTCTGGCCTCTTGTTCTTACACCAAACAGGAAGAATTGAAGACTTTGATGTTGAATTCACCCTGAGATCCATAGAACTGAAGTTGTTATCATGATGGGCTTCCATGAACAAAGTAAGTAGGTGTCCTCACAATGGTGAATGGTAGCTGGGTATGATGGCGCATGCCTGTTATCCCAGCAGTTGGGAGGCTGAGACAGGAGGATCAGCATAAGTTCAAGGTTAGCCTGGGTTACATAGTGAGTTCAAGGCCAGCCTGGACTATGTAGCAAGACCCTGTCTCAAAAACAAACAAACAAATGAAAACAATGGTAAATGGCATGAGAATGGTGCTTGGGACTTCTTTTGGGAATTTCTCCTTTTTATCTTCTTGAAGCAGTGTGAGCATCTTTCTGGATGATTCAAGCTATGGTTGTTCTAGAGTCTCACTATTTTTAACAGGCTCCTGGAAAGCTCTCTCAATACTAATGGAGAGTCACCCATTCCAGAGCAGATGGTACATGCTGT
Source organism: Dolichotis patagonum (assembly GCA_004027295.1). Classification (NCBI taxonomy): domain Eukaryota; kingdom Metazoa; phylum Chordata; class Mammalia; order Rodentia; family Caviidae; genus Dolichotis; species Dolichotis patagonum. Next base: position 99,088 of record PVJX010003286.1, on the reverse strand, counting down.
CTGATATTTCAACATGATGAAAATTAAGGACTTAATAAGCCACAATTAGATGAATGATTCTTCTTCTTGCAATAAGTGTTGTTAAAAAGTCAAGCATAAGTCTATTGGCAAAATTTACTCTGTGGTTAAAGCATCATCCAGGGAAGATATCGGAGGTAGGGGCTACTTGAATTTCAGGGACTCATTAAATCAAGTAAAGGAGACTGCTTCTTTGGAAGAATAATAAGATGCTGAAATTCGAGGGTCATCAGTTAAAGCAACATCTAAATGGGCATTCATTTTCTTTCACTCATTCCCAATTACTTAGATTTTATTAGGCATATTATTTATGCCAAAACAGACAACCATATAAACTTATATTTGCCTTAGAGGGGGTGTGATTCTTGGTAAGAGGAATGGAAAAAGTAAAATCGAACATGACTTAAAAAAGACATCAACCTTCCCTGGCAGAAAAGCACAGAAAATAAACAGGTACAATTGACTAGTGTTTTCAAAGGTACTGTGCAAAACTTGCAACTCCAGAGAAGCTTGTCAGAAGCACAGACTCCTGTACCCTCTCCTGGAAACAGCTACCATGAGAATGAACACTTTTCAAAAGCTCACTAAGTGATTTGGATCTGAGACAAGCTTATGCAGACTGGAAGAGGTCTGTGGAGCAAAGTACGATCCACACAGGTTCTCAGAGGGTATGTAAGGACTTTGGTCACCATGAGGGAAAACAGTTTCTACCTGATGGTAACATACTCCTTTAGACTAGCAAGGAGCAAGCCCTGAACTAACACTGTTCATCCCATGGTTATAGCCTGGGATTCAAGCTGTAAGCAAAAGAGGCTTACACTAGCCAATCAAGGCCTAAACTCTAAAGTTGGGCGCCTTGAAAGATAATAAAGAGATATGACAGGGGTTTGGTAAATGACACTGAATTAAAAAAAAAAACCCTTGTTTTGTTCCCCTAACCACCTTTCAGCTACATGCCTTCTCCCCTCCTTCATTTCTCAATGCCATCAAGTTTCTTAGACAAATAGTGATGGTTACTGTGTCTACTCTGCTGTGGATCGAAGAAGGCACTTTCATAAACTAACAGTATGCCAAAGCAGCGGACTGAGCAAGGAATGCTGAGGGGCCCCTGTGTGCCTGGATGGGAGCACAGCAGCTACAAGGAAGAGCAGTGAGGACAGAGAAGGGCTGAGACAGAGGAGGCAGCGGCAGCCCCTAGCACTGGTGGTGATAGGTTGCCAAGAGTTTATGATAAATATGTGATCATGCAATGCTTTGGCCCATGGAAGCGGATTTATACAGGTGGTAAGATGCAGAAGGAAGAATGGATCTTTTGCATTCTCCTCCTGAAATTTTAAGTTCTGAACAAAACTTATGATCTGCTTTTTTTTTTTTTTAAATCTCAAATTAGGAAGAAATGGTGTCGAAATATCATGGGGGAAATAGTTGCACTACTATCAATTTAGGCTCTAAATTTGTTCAGAGCTGGGCCCTCAATGATACTTAGAAACCTTTATTTATTTGTGGCCAAGTTTTTCCTGAAGTCTAAACAGTAATTATCCCAAACTTTCCCCCAACTCCTCCAGTTTCTAAATCTATTTCTACAGCAGACCCAGACTCCAAAATCAAGATGATTGGTCTGATGAATTTCCTTGACTTCTCTAAATATTTCACAACTCTCTGTCTCTTTCATCCTTTAATCCTATGTTGGAGAAATAGGTGTTTTCTCCTCCATAGCAAGATGAACTCCTTTTGTACCTCTGATTTGATACTTTCCTAGTGTCATATTATTATCTTGCTTCTCTTGCCCTTCTGCCCCTCCTCCGCTAGTTTACTGGAAATAAAAACATTTAGACAACTATACCCCAGAATATGGGTAAACCTTCAAAAGGTTGAATAAAAGAAGAAATAAAAAAATACTATTGGATAGTTCCATTTATAAAAATGTCAAAACCAAGCAAAGTTAAACTATAGTGTTTAGGGATACACATGTAGGTGGTAATCTATAAATAAAGCAAGGAAGGGATGCTGGAAAAAAGCAGAAGTCTCACTTTTTCCAAAAAGGAAACAGCACTGGGTAGGAGAAGGTCCCTGAAAGCACCTATTTCTTTCTTATGTAGGTATCAACAGATGTTACTTCAGGACTCATTAAAGTGCACATTTAGGTTAGGTTCAAGTCACCATGCCATCTCTCTCCTTTCCTACAGAGTTAAATTACTCAAAATGGCAGTGCCCACTTCACTGTTGCCACAACCTCAATCCCCTGACTTCTTAACCCCCACCACTGCCTAAAACCCAGTAATTGACATCCTCAGTGACTTCAACCAATCCAACAGGCTGGTCCAAGTCTTCACCACACTGGAGTTCTCTGTATTATGTAGCACAGTTAGTATCCCAAAACTCCTTCTCCTGATATCCCTCCTGTTGTTATTTCTGTGCCCTAAAATGGACCTTATCTTCCCACGCATCTCTTTTACTACCAAAAACTTCATCCCAAGTTGTCTCTCCTATTGCTCTCATTTCTCCCTGATTACTTTCAGGGCCATCTCTGGGCAGAAGACTCCCAGATCTCCCTCCTGCTTTGACCCTGCTCCCATGTACCTGGCTCCAACTGTCTGATAAATACCTCCAACAACCTGATGGCTCATGAATCCCTTAAAGTCAACATGCTCTAAACTGAACCCTACTTCTAAAGTCAATCCTCCTTCTGGATTCCTTTTGTCTGCTTATGAGATGATCACTGCCACCCCCACACAGGCCTGAAATCTTTGAGTCATCATTGACTCTTACTCATTATCCATTATTACTCATTCCCCCATTCCTCTGAAGCCATACCATCACCTCCTCTTTCCAAAACACACTGCCATCATCCTAGCTCTCATCTTACTCAATTTTATCACCACACTAACCTCTAAAATGATCTTTCCATTTCAACCTACCTTAAATAGCCTGTAAGTTTCCTAAAGTATGACTTTGGTCATCATTGTCCTGCTCAGAAATGTCCCCCTCCCAATGCTGCCTCTTCAGTGAGCTCCTCTTTGGCCCATCTTGTCTGAATTCTCATTAAGCACACTAGGTATGATCTCTCCTTCCTCTGAATTCCACAGTGCCTACTGACATCTCTTGGGGCTCTTGGCACACTCCATCTCATGGGAGAGTTCTTCACTGTCTATTTGTTCAATCTCTTGTGAGACTAAAATCATATTTTACAGACATTTATATCCCCTCACAGATAGGGGGCAAGTTTTTTTATCACCCATCTACTACAATGGTGGGGGGTTATGCAATAGTAGCAAATCAGGAAATATTTATGTAACTGAACTGAAAAAAAGGACGAAGGCACATGAGATCATCTCCCAGGTCAGTGTCTCTTGTTCTAACATACAAGTATATGCAATCTTCCTAAATCCAGAAATAAGCCAATTTTGTTGGCAAATCACATATCTCATACATGAAAAGCAGCCTAGGCTATGAGTGAGAGGTTGAAAGCAATAGAAAAAAATTAAGAAATAATCTTTAAGGAAGGAATTGTATTTTACCAAAACATTACCAGAAGTCTACACAAGTTTTGAAAACATGCATACTGGTGGTACTTCTTGTTTACATAAAGGTATATGTTGCTTCATAAACACTGAATACAACCATCAGATTAACTTCCTTGGTTCACTTAAAATATTTTGATTTCTGCATCTTTTAGGAACATCATTTGTACACAGTATAGTTTGTATTACCATAGTTTCTATGCCAAGCACATATATTTTAGGCTAGTATCCTATCACCATTCACATTCATTGGGAAACTGGAGTTTTAGGAAAACTGATTTATTTTTATTAAAAAATAAATAAAAGTTAAAAAAAAATTTTAAACCCTAAGTAGTTCTCAGAAATCAAAACTAGAATGCAAGTAGTCAAATAAGCTTGAGGAAAAAATAAATAATCTGGATTTGGTTTACTTTGTTCCAAGATAAACCAGACGTGGTAGTGCACATCTGTAATCTCAGCATTTAGGAGGATCTGTGAGCCTGAGCTACATAGTGTGTTCAAGGCCAGCCTGAACTACATAGTGAGACCCTGCCTCGAAAAAAAAAAAAAAAGAATGAAAGAAAGAAAAGATGCAAGCAGTGTGCTTATTGCACAATTGCACAATGAAAAAAGAGAAGGCAAGCACTTAGCTCAGATTTGCTTACATGAATCCAGCCCAGTGTGATGAGACCCTGCTGATCCTGTATGAGGAAAAGTTCTTCTTCATTTTCTGTGTTGCAATAATCAGATCCAGCACTTTGCTTGGGGATGAGAACGTGGGTAATGGTAAATTCGTTCCTCATCTGCCAAAAGAGAAAACAACGCGTCACGATTCCCGGACTCTTTTGCAACCCCACTGGCCCTAACAGTGAAGAGTTAAACACCTACACAGTGCAGGCCTGTTCTCATCCCAGTGTGGGTCTCTTTTGTGCTCCCTGAATCCCTTACCTCAGGGTTTAACTATGGCTACTCATGTGCATTGCTGAGTGCTCTGTTAAGTGATTGATGCTTAAACCAACCTCAGAACTCCATCTGAGACACAGCCTGGAAACATCACAGCCCTATTTACACCTAAAGCAAGTTTCTCTTTCACTGTTACATTCTTCTCCTTTAAGGCTCAAGTTAAGTCTCTTGCACTTCATTCATCGCTCATTCTGCAGTTAATAATGAGTCCTTTAGGTACGTCCATTCAGTGATCTTTCCTTCCTCAAAATTCCTAGAGCTCATATTGTACATACTACTCAATATGCTTTTCATTTTTTAGTATATGTTTTCTATCTCTCTAAATTGAATGGACACTTGTTGTGGATATGTATGAGGTCAACAAAAACTATAGTGAACATTAAATTTTAAAAATTACAGCAAAAGACATATTGCCATTCATCCCAATTAGAATATTCTGCTTTGTCTTAAGCTTATCTCAACATTCTTGTCACTTTCTGAAGCAGTTTACAATGTATTTAAGGTGTGGGGGTTTTTGAGAGGGATTAATAGCACTATGTCTTTTATTGTAATAATTTTTTAAAAATCAAACATTACCAGATGTTTCAATCAAATCTCATACTATATGCTTTATATTCCCAAGCCCTACCATAAAGTAGGTGCTCAGATAATATACAGGTACACCTGAATCTTTCACTATGGTTAAACTTTCTAACAACAGCATTAATCAGCTCAATTCAAGAGACTCTGGAAAACAACCAAATACACAGCCACCAATCTAAGGGTCTATATTACATATAGTCCATAGTTTCTTCTGTGAAGGGATTGGCAAAAGAATAACTGACCCTGAATATCTTCTCTGAGTCACAGAGGCCAAGGGGAAGACACAAGTCTCAGTTCAGAAAAGGCTGTTTGTTTTTACCAGTTTTCCGCAGAGAATTCCACAAGTTTCTACTCCCCGGGCAGTGTTGGCACTGGCTAACTGAAGAAATTGTGGGCACAGCCTCCCAGGCACCACCACATGTCGCAACCCATCAATTGTAGGAACTGTAGTGGAAAAGAGAAAAATGTCTGAGACCACAGGGCTGAGTCCTCCAAAGCAGACCTCACAGCTGGCAGCTTGCAAGAGCAATTCTAAGTAACTGGGGTTCCCCTAGCTTCAGACAGTGAGTGGACATCTCATCCTGATGTCACCAAAAGGGCTGTAAGCTCTCTTCCTCAACTTCTGGCCACAGCTCATTGGGAATTGTGATGATTAATTGTAGATATCAACCTGACTGGATTATGGAACATCCAGAGAACTGGTAAAGCACTGGTATGTCTGTGAGGATTTTTCTGAAGGAAACTAGGATGCGGGTCCACAGACTATGGAAAAGCTGCCCTCGATATGAGTGGTCACCATACAATCAGCTGGGGGCCTGGATAGAACACGGGCAGGAGAAAGGCAATTTCTTTCCTCTCTGTCTCCTGGAGCAGATACCACTCTCCTATCCTTAGCATCAGGACTCTAGGACTTGCACCAGTGGCCTCCTGGCTCCCCAGGCCCTACTTTCTTTAGGATGTGGACGTAGCTATGCTATCAGTATTCTAGGATCTCCATCTTGCATAGAGTCTGTTAGGGGACTTTCCAGCCTCCATAATAATATGAAACAATTCCTATGAGCTATGGGGCCATGACAGCCTCCATCTAGATTTCAAAGGATGTTAGACACAGCCTGGGAGACCAAAGACTTACCACAGGGCAAAGCCACCACAAAGAATCCCGCTAGGGCAGTATAGATTGCAGCCTCAGATGGGGGATACCCCCTCAAGACCCCAGAAGTGCAGGAGACCCACCAGCATGTAAATCCAGCCTGCAAAGCTGAGACTCCAACATTTGAGAGCTGGTGGGTACACTAAGCCCAGCAAAGCCACAGGGATAGGCCTGTCTGAGCCCTTGAGGGTCCACGTCCCAACCCAGTGTGCCCAGGATACAGGACATAGAGTCAAAGAAGATTATTCTCTAGATATGAGACTTAGTGTTTTCTCTACTACATTTTAGACTTACTTGGGACTTACCCCTTTTTTTTTGTCAATTTCTTGTTTCTGGAATGGGGGTGACTATTCTACACCTGTCCCAACACTGTATTTTGGAAATACACAACTTGTTAACTTTACATGAGCATAGCTGGAGAAGGATGAGTTGTGTCTTATGTCTCACACATACCTGATTCAGATGGAACTGAACTTTAGACTTTGAGCTGATGTTCTTGATACCACAATGAAAAAAAGAGTAAGCTTTATTCATTCAAAGTAAGACAAGAATAAATTGCTACTTTTTTTTCCTTTTTTTTTTTTTTTTTTTTTTTTTTTTTTTTTTTTTTTTTTTTTTTTTTTTTTGTCTTTTTGAGACAGGGTCTCACTATGCAGTTCAGACTGGCCTTGAGCTTACTCTGTAGTGCAGGACGGTCTCGAACTTGTAAGGATCCTCCTGCCTCAGTCTTTTTTGTTTGTTTGAGAAAGAGTTTCACTATGCAGTTCAGGCTGGCATTGAACTCCTAGCAGTCCTTCTGCTTCAGCTTCTCAAGTGCTGAGATAACAGGTGGATACCACATAGCCAGCTTAAACTACTACTTTAAAAAGATTCTTAGATATTTGCAAATACTCTGACAGTCTCTAATTTAAACAATTAAAAAAATCTTCCCATCCAACTGAACTTTTAATTTTATAACCCTCTTTTATCTGCTAGGAAGATCAGGGTATATCTTTCAAAAAACCACATCAGAGGGGCTGGGGATATTGCTAAGCAGCACACTGCCTGCGTGGCAAGTGCAAGGTCATGAGTTCGATCCCTGGTATCAAAAAAAGAAAAAAAAGCATTTAAAAAAAAGAAACACATCAGTATATATTCTTGATAGTGAAAATTATTTAGGTAGTTATTTACTCATGAATTTGGTCTTTTATAAGAAAACTTAAATACTAAAAAAAAAAAAACACTCAAGTAAAAAAACACATAGCCTGGTTTCCCCCAAAAAGTACGAATGAAGCTACTCATTAATCTGCTTCAGGATGCTGAGAATGGACACAGTTCCTGAAGAGACAGCTAGCAAGCTATGGGTAGAAAGTATCATCCACATCCGTATTTTCATATTAAAAAAGTAAAAAATGGTTGGATATGGTGGTACGTGCCTCTAATACTAGCTACTTGGGAGGCCAAAGCAGTAGGAGCAGGGGTTCAAGGCCAACTTGGGCAACATAACAAGATCCTGTCTTAAAACAAAACACAATAAAGTAAAAAAGAATGTTCTTCTCTAGCAATACAGACCCAGAGACTCAGTCACAGAGCAGTTTGATGACTATATCTAAAGAGGATAAATTAGGGTTTGGCATAGGCACAGTCCTTTGTTTTCAATTCAATAATCACTTACTAAGTGTATACCAAGTAGGCACTGTGCTCAGCCCACAGGGAACACACTCAAGCCCTAACCTGTGGGAAGTTAAATCTAGTTATTGACAAATGACTACACTAGTGGGTAAATGATCTAAATTGTATTAGAGATAAAAAGAGCTCTGGGAGTTTTACAGAGAACAGTCAATTGGATTAAAGGGACCTGGAAAAACTTCAAGAAAAGCAAGGAAGGCAGAAACAGTGAAAGGAAAGTCTAGACAGAAGGCAAATGTGAACCAATCTCTTTGGGTAAGACAGTCCATGGAACATCTTGGAAACATGAAGGTCTTCTTTAAATGACTACTTGAAAGTTAATTCTTCCAAAATTTACTCTAATGATCAAGTATACTCATCATTTTGCCCCAATTATATTCTTGATAACCAATTATTGAGTTTTTATTGAGCCTGATAACTCAGGCTGACCTGAGTTATCACCCACTATGTACACTGTTTCCCTGGACTAAAGTTCTTAAAGATTAGGAATGCTCTCAGGGCAAACACAATTCAGTAGCTCATTTTGGTTTTTTGTTTGTTTTTTTAAGAATCAGTCACTGAATTGCACAGTAGTATTTTACATTTAAAAATTATTTTTACAAAAAGCCAACAGTGGTCTCTAATTCATGAAACACTTCAAATCTCTACATGACCCTTAAAATTAAGAGTCTAGATGGGTGTAATGGCACATGTCTGTAATTCCAGCACTTGGATGGCTGAAGCAGGAGTATCACTGTAAGGCTGTCCTACAATATATAACCAAATCCTGTCTCAAATCAAACAGCCATAAATCAAAAAAAAGTTGAGTGTTTAACTTTCAATGATAGTATTAGCTTTTTAGAAAATTGACCTGGCTGTAGCTAAATTATATGGTTTTAGCAAAGGCCACTATTATGAGAGAGACAGACAGTATGAAAGGACACAATATGACTCTACTTAACAAATAGGCTTCTGTCACCAAAGCCTAGGAAGTGGCATTGAGGGGATACTCATAGGCTGAATACTTACAATTATACTCTGGCTATAAAAGGGATGGAAGAGAATTTCAGCAAATGGACTCACTACTTTCAGAGTTGATCAGTGCTCCAGGTTTCAAAGACCTGTCCACTACTGGTGGCTTGGCTGGCCTTAGGGTTGAATTACAGTCTGAAGGCTGTGTGGATGAGACAGGCGAGGTGGGGAACACATCTAAAGAGGGCTTTTCCAAGTCAGGTACCAGTGGGCCACCTTGGCCAGGGTCCACCTTCCCAAACTCCTGGACAATTTTTAGTCGCTCCTTTTCCAGTTCCTGGTTCCGGATCATCTTCTCAAAGGCATGAAACTGTTCCTGTTCCAACTGTTGCTGCTTTTGTAGGGCTACCCTCTGTCTTTCCTTTTCCAGCTCCTGCTGGATGGCCATGTTCCGGGCAAATTCCTCCGCCTCCTTTCTCTACAAAGAGACCAACACCAAACCAAAACTAACCAAACAAACAAAAACTTTATACTAATACTTCACAACTCAGAAGAGCAAGTCTTCTCAGCAGGTAGACTGCCAATATGTACTTCTGTTCTGGTCTGTTTTCCTAACATTGAATTCATGCTTCCCTTGGGAGCTTTATGGCTATTAAAATAGTCCCCACCCCTTTCTACCAAGCCACTGAATATGTATCTTCAAGGACAGTTAAAGTCTCATAAAGTCTCAATCCTCTCAGTATGCTCCCTAGATGACTCTTCCTAACGTATTTTCTTCTTTACTGAAATCTTGATGCACCTGCAGCCCATAACCTGTATCACACACAGTTCTATTCTCTAACTCTGTCGTGTAAATACTCTCTATCCAAGTAAGGTTATAAAACAGAACCAAATCTAAACTTGTATCAGCTCTGTTGGGGGTCCCTACTGATTTTGAACCCAAAAATGAAGCCTCTAAAATTTTTCTGATGATCAGTTCAATGGAGTGACATATAAACCAGTAAAAAATATCAAGTTACAACCTCTATTAAAATGTTCACTCACTCAGTGCCTTAGAAACGTTCACTGTCCTGCTGACTTTTAACACTACAGTACAGGGCCGGGGATTTAGCTCAGTGGCTTAAGCGCCTGCCTGGCAAGCGCGAGGTCGTGAGTTCGATCCCCGGTACAAAAAAAAAAAAAAAAACACTACAGTACAGCACAGAGCCCAGAAGATTTACAGTAACCTATACGAGCCTGCAGTATACATTCATGTGTGACACAACACCACTATAGTGTCCTGGGCATTTTTCCTCATGCTTTTACTGACACCTCCCAACAAGAATCATTGGAAGATAGTTTGAAAAATAAAGTACTACAAATACTTCTTGGTATAACCAAATGTGAATCAAACCTCCAAATTCTATTATCTATAATCCTAGGTTTTGGTGAGAACTTTTATTATTCTTGAGGTTCTTGCTCTAGACATGGCAGACAGCCAACAGTTTTCTGTCCTTCAAATCACACTTTTGGACAAGGCTAAATCTGTTAAGAGTTCTCAGCCTAAGTGCTGGTTTTCTACTCTGAGTAACTGGCCTTTGCTCCCCAAAAAAGCAAACTACTATATTAAAGTAACAGAAATCTATTGATAATACATTTTGATCCCAGGGCACAACTTAAGAAAACAAATAATTTCTTTTTTTTTTCTGGGCTGTTATACACTGACCTTTTCTTCATTATATTGTGCATATTCTTTGGTGTATCGTTTTAACAACTCTGCCTTCAGCTCTTCTGCTTTGGGAAATGCAATTTCCTTTAACTTCTGACATACGAAACAGAAATTGAGGATTAGAACAATACTAATGCCACTTAAATAGAGAACAAGAAAACAACACACACACCCCAAACCCATCTGAAATTGTAAAAGAAGCAATATTTCAAAAAAGCCCCTTACAACACCCACTACCGTATCAAACCTGCTGCTTCATAGCTATTCTGGGGAGGTAGTCCTAGCTCCTATTGCAGAATTTGGTGCTCAGATGCAGACAGTTACTTTTATTTTTGTACTGCTTTGAGGCTTTTCAATGGCCAATAATGAAGACCCACCTTTACTGTATCCTTCTTTTCAGGAATGATAGCCGATTTGTAATCTCGATGCTTTGGCAGTTTCTCAATAAAAAGCCTAAGGAAACAGATCACAGAAATTATGATGCAAAAAAAAAAAAAAACCTGTCAAATGTTTGTAAGACCCGGAAGCAATGCATATTCTCTTTCTTTCTTTCTTTCTTTCTTTCTCTTCTTTTTCTTTTTGGAGACATGGTCTCACTTTGTATTCAAGAGGGCCTTAAATTCACAGGATCCTCCTGCCTCAGCCTCCTGAGTGCTAGGATTATACGTGTGTCCGCCATGCCCAGTTTCAAAGCACTGCCTTTATTCTGTGGCTTCTGGAGGTGGAAGGAAGGAAGAACAGGCATGCCCAGGCATATCAAGTTGCCTAACCATCTCCATCCCTGTAAAAAGCAAGAAGCCTTTTCGTTCTCTTCCAAATCAGGTGTGTGGCAACAGAAACTACACTCCTAACAAAAAGGATGACAAAAGAAATAAAACAAAAGCCTATTCTACACCCAAAAATGTACTGTCAAAGAAAGAGATTCTTTCCATGTTGTGATATGACAGACTTTCAAAGAAGGCCTGGGTGGGTGTCTGTCTCAAAATATTCTTTCTTGGACAGTTTGGCAGCCAGGTGTAAGAGGCTAAGAGAAAAACCATACCATTACTACTCTTGCAACCTTTAACTCTGACAATTTTTTCCTTGGGATTCATATTCTTTCATAGAAAAATATTATGTCACAAAAAGCATGGAAATGCTTAGATACAGCATGTGTTATAGGCTCATATTATGTGCACATTATATGTATAGTATACATTATGATATTTGATGAAAAGTGTTTAAACATCAGACCCTAGATTTTTTTTCTTTTAGCTTTTGACCTTGGCTAGAAAGCTCAGTGGGGAAAATAAATGGCATTAATTTACAGACCTTGAAGATTTACAATATCTACTTAGGAACAATGGAAACAATTACAAGCCTAGTGATTGGTCATAGCAAGAAAATGGCAGACTCAGTTTCAACACCAGTAGGCTGGCTCTGGAGTAGTTTTCTAAACACTTATTCCATACTGCCTCCACGAGGCCCTTGGAATGCCCGGAATGTAGATAACTTTTGATAGAATGAATTGTAATATGTAGAAACTGAGATCCGAAACATAAATTGGGAGTAGCTTACCCACAGTGTTAAATACTGTCCTATAGTTGCAATAAACTCTTTTCTACTTTCTACGTGGAGTAGGAGTGCAAGGAGGAGAAAGCCTCAGCAAGTAAAGAGAAGAAGATTCCTCATCCAAACAAACCCTCTGTAGATAAGCCTTCCTCCTTCCTTTCTATATCAGGCACATGAAAATTTCATTTCAGTCCAATGTGACCAGGCTCCTCAAGCAGAGATGAATTCTAAACCCGAAACTATTCTAAAAATTTTCCCTTTGGATTAATAAAAAAAGACACAAAAAAGTTTTCTCAAAGTCTATATTTAAACCAAGTACACATTCATTTGTTCAAATCCCAAAAAGGCTATTAAGATATAGTGTAAGATAGTTCTTACACTTTAGAGATTTATAACAGTAGCTCACCCGTTTTGGCCCCAAAGATCAAGTTACATATTTTCTCCCTTCAGCAGGCTGAATATGCTTGGTATTAAGGCCCAAATTAGCCACAAGAGCACCACATCATACAAATATCACACATTCTGCTCACTTATGCTCTCATTACTGAGCTGGACTGAATACTTCCTATGGTCAGGGATTCCTGTTTCATGCTTCTTTGTGAAATCCACTGTATAGCACAATGCCATGTATAAAGAAGTGATTAATAAATGTCTGATAAGGGCTGAGGATTTAGCTCAGTGGCATAAGCGCCTGCCTGGCAAGCACAAGGTCATGAGTTTGATCCCCAGTACCAAAAAACAAACAAAAAAAGCCAAATAAATGTCTGATGGCCCTGAAGAAAGGCCAGCAGATCACTGTAGCTGCTGGTTTCAAACAGGAGCCTAAGGAGATTTCTTTCTGTGGTCTGTTGGCCATTTCAGAACTTTGGAAATGGAATGGTCAATTCATCAGAAAGAAGTAGCAGGTGAGTATGGCCGACTGTAGGGGGCCTGCAGAGGAGAGACCGTGGCGCCTCGGGACCTGCACTGTGTGGTTGACTCGGGGTGCCAGGAGAACAAGGAACTCCTACCATCTCTGGGGGGCAGCTGAGAGTGTGGCCGACTTTCAGCAGCCTGAAGGAGAGAGACCCTGGCACGTCGGGACCTGCACTGTGCAGTTGACTCGGGGTGCCAGGAGAACAAGGAACTCCCCCTGTCTCTGGGGGCAGCTGAAAGTGTGGCCAACTTTTGGTAGCCTGAAGGAGAAAGACCCTGGCGCATCAGGACCTGCACAGTACGGTTGACTCGGGGTGCTGGGAGAACAAGGAGCTCCTCCTCTCTCTGGGGGGCGGCTGAGAGTGCGGCAGACTTTCAGCGGCCCGAAGGAGAAAGACCCTCGCACTTCAGGACCTGCACCGTATGGTTCGCTTGGGGTGCAGGGAGAACAAGGAACTCTTCCCGTCTCTGGGGGGCGATTGTGATCCTGCCAGCATGTGGGCTGAGAATCAGACATCTCATGTCGTCCTGTCCCCATCCCATGTCCCCCCTCCCCCTCCCCCCTACCTAGCAAGTGGGAGCCAGTGAACTACACATCTTGTGAAAAGATTGACTATGTTAGTTAGTATGAGCTCTCCATATGCAAGGATAAGGACAACCATTTGGAAGAAAACAAGAGACAGTATGACAGATAGTGAAGATCTCTGGTTGTCTAGCTTTGAAATTTATGCTTTCTTATGTCCCATTCTGTTCTGTTTTGTTGTGTTTAATTTTACTCCCTTTTAAAATAAAATTTTGAAAAATTAACAAAAAAAAATGTCTGATGAATGAAACGGTCTGATTACCCTGAATTGGTTTCATGAAAAAATAAAGTATAAAAAAGTATATATACCGTGCTACTTTATATAAAAGAATGGGGTAATACATATGTACATGATTATGTGTGTATGTGTTTATTTTGCTTATAAGTATATAAAGAAACACAGAAAGTATATAGAGAAACTAATAAAAGTAGAATGCAGCGGAAATATAGTAGATGACAGAAGAGTGGGAGTGAAAACTTTTCACCATATACTTTTTAATATACTATTTTGACTTCAGGTAATTGGATGCCAGTGTTTAAGTAAAGATACAACTTCTAGGCCTGTACATGAATACCTTTCCCTTATTTCAGCCACCACAGTCAATTTCCTGAACAAGGATGCATAGGAGAAAATTCCCTTGAAAACAATGGGCAACAAACCACTAACCTTACTGGATGTCACTTATAGACATCCAGCACTTATAGAAGCCAGGTCTGGAGCATTCTGCTGGGTTCAGATCCTGGCTTTGCCATTTACTAGCTCTATGACCTTAGGTAAACACTTAATCTCACCATCTCTCAACTCACACATAAGAATTATATAAAACCAGGTGTAGTGAGGCACACCTATAATCCCAACACTCAAAAGGCTAGGGTAAAAGGATTGTCACAAACTCAAAGACAGCCTTGGCTACATAGGGAATTAGAGAACACCTTGAAATACATAGCAAGACCCTATCTCAAAAAAAACCAACCAAGCAAACAAAAATTATATATATATGGAGACAACTAATACCACTTGTTAGGGTTGCTGTGACACGTAAAGAGGTGATAAAAATGCTGAGCACAGTGCCTTGCACACAGTGAATATCTATGTGCTTATAAGAGTATCTTTACTGGTAAACAAACAAAAAATATGAACAAGAATAAGCAAAAAGATGTGCACACCAGAGCTGGAAACTTTCTAGGCACAGAATAACAGTGGTGCAGATGCATGCTTTCTCTGGGGTTATATCTGGTTACAACCTAGAGAGAGGAAATAGACCAAAGTAAACAAAGATGTGTTAGCAAAAAAAGACAAGCAAAACGGCTGAGTAAGCAATGGATAAGAATAGCTAAATGGTAACTAAGTACAAAAGGTGAATAAATACAAGAAATGGCATTCAATTCAAGCATAATGAAAGACCCAAATTAAGATGTCATTTTTACCCATCAGACTGGTTAAACATTAAAAGTTAATTATACTTGGTATATACCATAAGGGCAAAGGGTCTTCATACACTGTGAGCAGAACTTTAAATGATTTTTGTTTTCTTAGGGGAGGGAAATGATGGGAGAAAATTATTCAAAACTTAAAATGTAAACAAACACCCTTTAAACTCACAGTCCTACCACTAGGAACTTATCATATAGTAGCACAAAGATACACACATGTACATAGACATATATATGACTACTCAATACAGTATTATTCATAAGATCATTTGCCAAGGCAGGGAATCAAGAAGGGGAGGGAAGAAGTAAGAAGCAGAAACAAAGAAAAAAGAATTAAGATGCATTATATACATGTACCAACTCCCCATGATGAACATAAACATTATGTACTACAAATATGTGTTAATAAAAATTTTAAAATTATTCATAATGGTCGAGGATTTAGCTCAGTGGTCTAAGCGCCCACCTGGCAAGCGCAAGGTCTTGAGTTCGATCCCTAGTACCCCCCCCAAAAAAACAAAAAAAAACAAAAACAAAACAAAACAAAAAAATATATATATATATATATACATATACATGCATAAAAGTAGGAAAAATAAGAACTAAAATAGCTATCAATATGGAATACTCAAATGTGAAAACAATGTCATCATTCTCTTTTCTATACAAAAAATATTTATTGAGCACCTACTATGGGGCAGAGCATTATTCTAAAGGTTGTACAGTGAGTGATCCAGTAAAAAATTTCTCCCCAGTGTAACAAACATTACCATGGGGGAACAGACAATATACAAAACAAGTGTGTCATTATTAATAGGGAAGAACAGAAAACAATGTGGGAGGGGTGGTGAAACATTAGTTGGAGGATTTAAGAAAGGCATCAGAAAGAAAGTGGCATTTTAGTAAGGGCTAGAAGAAGTAAGTCATTAAAAGATCTATAAGACTGTTTCAGGCAGGAAGAATAGCCCTGAATGAGCTAGTTCAGCACATCCTCATAGGGAAGGATAATATTCTTAAGAATAAATCAAGTTACAGAACAGAATACAAAGTATGATGACATTTATGCTTCAGAGATAAAAAATACATATGTACTTGCATGTGCATACACACTGTCTTGTACACACAAGAAACATGACAGTGGTCACTTTTGGTAGATCGGACTTCTCTTTTGTATCTTCCTTGTCATGTTTGAAAACTCGTTTTTTCTAATCATGAATTCTGTGTAAAAGCAACTCGGTCAAAAAAAAATCAAGCAGAAATTTTGTAATGTGGACAAATTAAGGCCGCCTGTCCTATCTGTTTCTTCCCGTCTTAAAAGTTAATCAGTAAAGTGAGCACAATCACAGATGAACCCTTCTTCAGTGAATAAACCCTAACCTTGGTAAACAATTTCAACATAGGTAACAGTTCATTTTCAGAAAGAGGATTTGTGTTAGAGGAGACTCACATAGCAGACAGGAATTGCAGGAATACTCTAGTGCTTCTGTGTAGCCTAGCTGATGACCATAAAAAGCTGTGAAAGAATCCACTGCCTGGTTTATTGTCTTTGCTCATTGTCAAAATATGTACTGATTTAATATGTTGAAGATCTTTCTTCTATACTGGGGTCTGCAAAAGGGAAAGCATTCCTACACAAGGAAAGCACTAAGAGGGGAGATGTGCCTGAGATCATTAAGATGCCTGAAATGCTCCAGGAAAAAGGACAGATTGCCTTTTAAATCCTGAATTAATATACCCACAAAAGGTGTACAGTGATGGTTCTCAGTAGTGGGCAGGCAGAGGAGTGGTGAGGATAGAGGCCTAATCTCCTTTCTTCTCAGCTGTAGTAGCTGACAAAGTGAGTTGCTCTCACTGATAGGAGTATGTCAAGTAAAGTACAATAGAAAAACAAGCTGAGAATCTCTGAGCTGGAGATTCTTTATGAATCCTGTGGTTGTTAGTTTACAGAATCAAAATCAGTCTTGAATATAGCTACAAGAAAAGTGAAGGTAACTACATTTATTGCTTTAGGCCAAGACATCCCAACAAAGTCCCAAATAAAATTCCAAATCCAACAAATTCTCCCTTTCCCAGCTCTCCTCCAGGTCTAGTTAGTCATATTAAATGGTCTGATAAATGGAACACCTAACACAGGGTCAGACTCCCTGCATTATTTTTTCTGTTAACACTGATGATTATCTGTGTCACTCAAAGTAACACAAGGTCACATAAAAAGTCAATTTCTTAAGTAGCTCTGTACTCAATATTATTCTCTTGCCTTTGGAGTTTATTGCTAAACTCATTCTCTTGTAGACCATTAGTCTCTCCCTCAGAGCTTTTCTTTTCTTTTTTCTGTTGTTGTTGTTGTTGTTGTTGTTGTTCTGCGGATTAGACCCAGGGTCTCAAGCATCCTAGGCAAATGATCTACCACTAAACTACATCCCTGGCCCTTTTTACTTTCAGACAAGTTCTAAGTTGTCTAGACTGTCCTCAAACTCACAGTCTTCCTCCCTTTGCCTCCCAAGCAACTAGGATCCAGGTGTGCACCATAAATACTGGCTCACAGGATCCTAACTTGATGGGAAAACATGCTGTAGAATTTTGTTTTCTGTTGTTTTATTTTTTCTGGGTTTTTTTTACATGTTTATAATACATAATGAATACATTCACTGTGGGAAGTTAGTACATATACTGGACATTTCACATTTAATCCTTTTTACTTTCCCTTTCTCCCCCCCCCCCACTTCCTCTATCTCTTGATCCCCTACCTATCTCCAAAAGGTCTGCCTCCCTGCTTCCTATTATCTTTGCTTTTACTCTTTAAATTATTTAAAGAGTTTGGGTTTTCATATAATAGAATCTCTCCTTTTAAAAGTACATACATACATACATACATACATATTCATATACTCCTTATTCCCCTTCAGAGACTTTGTGTCTTAGTTACTTTTCTCTCAGTGTTGAGACAAAATACCTGACACCCAAAGTTAAAGGGGTAAAGGTTTCTTTAGATCACATTTTGTAGAGGTTTCAGTCCGTAGCTGGCTGGCTGTAAGATAGGGTGGCACATGGCAGAAGGGCAACAGCTCACGGCAGCAGAAGACAGCAAAAGCACCAAGGGAAAGGAGGCTACACTCTTTCTGTCTCTTATACTAGATGCAGGGTGTAGCGCTCACATCCTTAATCCTAACCAGAACTATGCCAAATCAATCAGTGGACTGATATACTAATTATGTACCTTTAATCCCAGCATCACATACTCTAGACTCTGCCACCTCTGAAAAAGCCCTATGACCACGTGAGGCTTTGAGAGGACACCTAGACACAAACCATAACACCTTCCTATGAAAACTTGCCCAGAGAATTATCTACACAAGGGCTTAGCTAAGTACAGCTAGTGGGCTGAATCTACCTAGCCATCTGTTTCTGTAAACTAGATGTCACTGGAATCAGCCACATACCTTCATTTAAGTACTGTTTATGACTGCTTTCATACTGCAAAGTAGAAGTGGTAACTGAGATCAAACGGCCTACAAAGCCAAAAATTTTTACTATCTGGCCTTTTAGAGAGAAAAAATATTCTCGCCCAACCCACTACCTATATTTTCCTACTGTCCATTTATCTTTTCCTTCACTCTGGTCTAGTGTTTCTTTAATCCTTCAAGAAATGTTGCTTCTCAGAATCACCAATATCATGTTACTAAAACCAAAGGCCACTCTTCTGTCGTCATCCACCTAACACTCTCCTTCGAACACAGACCCCTTTTGGCTCCTGCGGCAACACTCGCTTCTGAATTTCCTCCTGGGTCTTGAGCTTTCCTTAAAAGTCTCCTCTGTTGACTTTCCCTCCACTAACCAACCTCAGGGTTCTGTCCTAGGTTCCTTCTCTTCTCATTACCAAAGATTCTTGATCTGCTGATAGTCTACAGATCTTTCTGGGATCTAGAAAAGCCTATGACCTGTTTCAGGATAATTTTAAAGATACAATACAAAATAAAAAATTACAGAAGAATCTATTTTACTAAAATACAGTTTTCCAAATATGAAAGAATTATAATATGTACTTTTTTATTAATCTGTTTATTAATACACTAAATAAAAGAATCTAGTCATGGGTCTAAAAATTCCTTACTACAGTTTTGCAGTAATGATGCTATTTTGGGATCCTAGCAACAACTGTAATGTGATATGAAAATATCTTGATTTCTATAGGTGACAAAATTACAAATAATATGAATATTACTTTGGTTTCAGGCTTCCATTCAAAATGGAAGAAAATGATAAATTTCAGTCAGTGGTTAGTAAAAAGAAGAAATATTTTTCGCATTCAAGTTTACAGACTCTCAGAATCCCACCAATGAATTCTTGTGAGGATCCTGGACCCCAGATTAAGAACTTCTTCACTAGAAGGTCTCAGCCATTCCCATGGCTTCAGAACCATCTGCAGGATAAAGTCAACCTTGTTTGTATTTCCAGCCCACATTTCTTTGAGTGTTTTCACAATGGTACATACAACCTCCTATTTGACATCTCTACTTGGATACTGCACAGGTATCTCATACTGAAGAACCTTTCCCTGAACTCTAGGATCTCCCCTCTTCCCAAACTTACTTCACCTCCTCTTTTTTTTGAGACAGGGTCATGCTGTGTAGTTCAGGCTGGTCTTGTGTTCACTATGTAGCCCAGGCTGGCCTAGAACTCACAGTGATCCTCCTGTCTCAACCGCCCAAGTGCTGGGATTACAGGTGTGCACCACCATGCCCAGAACTCAACCCCTTTTTGATACCACAGTAAATGGATAACCAAGCCCTAAATTGCTTATGGCAGAATCCTGAGGCCAACCTTGATACCATCTTATTTTCCTAGCTATCAATAAATTCCTTGGGCTCTACCTTCATGAATCAAATCTATCTACCTCTTCCCATTCTGCATAGTACTTCAGGCCACCAGCCTTTTGAACTGCTGCAATAATTTCCTAGATGGTCTCTTGCCTTCCCTTAGTACTGCCTCCACCATTTATAACACAATAGCCAATATTCTTATTTTAAAAATACAAGTAAATTTATGTCACAACCTCACTTAAAAATTTTCAATGGTTTTCTATATGTTCTCAAGATTAAAATGCAAGCTCCTTACCATGGTTTAGAAAGTCTTGCAGAAATCAGCTTAACTTGCCCCGCCAACCTCATCTAGTGTCTTTCTTTTGCCTCACTTTCTACACTCCAAATACAATGTTCATTCAATCCCCACAGCATACTAAGGTCTTTCTTACTAAGAACTTCTGAGCATAGAATTACCTCTGTTTAAGTGTTCTGCCCTATGCTCCTGGAATGACGAACTCAATTGCTCTATCAAGTCTTAGCTTAAATTTCACCTTCTCAGACAGACCTTCCCCTGACTACTCTACTTAGTCAGATACTTTTGGTGAACCTTTCATAGCACTCTTTTTGCCTTTGTACCATCCTCTTTATATTATGTTTATTTGCTCATCTATCTTCTTCCTTCTTTAGAAAAGAACACAAAGAAGAGCAAGGGACATTTTAATTACTACTATGTATCTAGGATCCAGCACCAAGTAGATTGTAGATAAATTCAATGTCTATTTGTTAATTGAATATGGTCCTTGCACTGAAAGCATTTTCTGTATAGGACAGTAGGACATACAAGACCTTTCTGAAAGTACCTGGTAGAGCAATGCCATGATTATATTTAAGTTTTTCAATTAGTGATTATCTAAAGGAATTGTGCTCCTGAGCAGCATTCTGAGAATAATCTAAGACAATTGGAGAGAATGAGTAAATAAAGGGTATATATAAAAGAGTATAAAAACATATACATACCAGTGCCTTGGTTCACAAACTTTTTTCCACAGTTTTGGTCAAAAACTGAGTTGGATGAAAACCAAATCAAGTTTAGCAATTAGGCTCAGTGTTGACCTTATGGGGAAATTTGATTCAGCTCTCATTCAGATCAGTTTGCAACCAGAATCATGGAGAGAATTCAGTCTGTGAACCTACGTACTACTTATAAAGAGCCAAAGAAACTCAGGAAATTCAGAAAATAAATTTGGTGGCTGAGAATGAGAAACTCCTATCAGCAAAGGAAATGTAATCACAATTCTATGAAACATTAGCAACATTGAGGCTACAGGACAGCATGATGGCATTATAAGTACAAGAATTCTGAGGAAACAGGTGATACTTCTAAACTTAAACAAGACAATAGGCCAAGAATGGTGGCATACACCTGTAACCCCTACATTTGGGAGGTGAGGCAGGAAGATCACAAGTTCCAGGCTAGCCCGGGCTATATAGTGAGTTCAAGGTCACCCTGGACTACACAGTGAGACCTTTTTCAAAAAACTGAAAAAGAGAAAAAAGACAATAGCAATCCTTTCCTCTACTATGAAATTAAAATATTAAACCCAGGCAGTTCACTCTTCCACATACTTTTCTCTAAAGCATTAGTTCTCAGTCAGTGCTGCTTGCACCTCTGAGAGTATCAGGTAATATCACAAGATATTTTTGATTGCCTGGGGATATAGCTCAGTTGCATAAGCACCTGCCCTGCAAGCATGAGGTCATGAGTTTGATCCCCCCAAAAAAGTGGTTTTTTTTTTTTTATTATCATTGATAGGGGAGGAGCTGCTATTGGCACATAGTAGGTAGAAACCTGAGATGATACCAAACATCATACACAAAGGCTGATTCACTGTCAAAGTTAGTGTTCCCACTTTAGAGGAGGATGTGACCCCTCTAGAAGAGTAATGTGATAATTGCTGTGCATATGGATCTTTCTGGGAGAATATAGGAATGACTACCTCTGAAGAGGAGACCTGAAGATTGGAATAATAGAGTAGGTAGGGAGATTTACTTTGTAACTATATATATACTCTTTTATACCTTCTGAATTCTATCTAAACTATGTATGTCACCTAGTTTTTAAAAAATAATAATAAAACCTAACCAAAAATAGTCAGTGTGGCTCATGAGTATGATTGTAGAAGAGTATTTTCAACTCATGGAACGCTACTAAATGGAGTATCAAAGGAACCTATGTTCTGGAACAAATCTTGAATTGGGAATTACAAAACCTGGGTTTTATCACCCCACACTGCAGATCTCAATCATTATTACTAAATTCTGAATTTCTTTCCTCATATAGAGAATGGGAAAATGATGTGCACACAGAACTGTGAAGGTCAAATGAAATTATGTAGGTGAAATACCCTGTGAACTACTAAGAGCTATACAAACACATGTAATTATTTTTAAGTATTATGAAATAACAAGACTAGAAGTGATATAAAATCTTTAACTTATTCCTATCCTAAATTACCCATCTCTTTTTTACTACCGGGGCTCTAAGAGTTATTCTTTGAAATTTTCCATGTATGCTGCCTACTCTGAGAAATTACTCATGATAAAGGCCTTATTATGATGAGGTACACTGACTGTAAGTAGTCAATAATTATATAATGACTTGCACAATTATACCAAAGGTTAAGAGGAGGAAAACTTTTTTCTTATATCACTTGATTTGCTACAAAATAAGTAGAGGAGAGGAATTTTGGCTTGGCTAGACATCAAAAGTAATCCTATGACTCGTTGCCTTAATAAAGGATGGTAAAAGCATTCATCAATACATAACATGTCTAGTTGAATTACCAACTTTTGTCTAACAGCCGGGCCATGTGAGCATAAGCCAAAAAGCTGTCTCTTACTCATTAAATGGTTGAGTCATGAAAACAACACCTTCAGTACTCATGTCTTTGAATGGCAAGGACAGTCAGTATGTAGGAGCTGCTAGCAAAAATGATTAATACTGAGGATGCTGTAAAGTTCTCTAGTTTTAGCAATTATGAGCTTAATAAGTAAGTGCAAGAGCAGAATGAGGGAGGCATCAGTCACCAGAAAAGAAAAAGGAACTTGTAGGTGTCTTACGTGATATACTTGTTATAGAGGATGAAGGCATGTTCAATGTTGCCTTCTTCAGAGTAAATGGATGCCATTCGAATAATCTCAACTCCAGAACGGAAGTACCGACGGGGTGGAATGTCTTCATTCACTTCCACTGCACTGCCCAGCTGTGAGAGAGCCCTCACCCGGTCTTCGGGTGGGAGGCTCACATCTCCATGGTCAGACATCAGGACCAGGAAGTTCTGAGACAGATAAGAGAAAACAGATGGCATAAAACCATGACCCACTTCATCCCAACACAGGTTAGCACACTGTTTTATCTCACCAACCTTCACTGTAAGAAGAAATTAAAGAGAAAAATACCATATGCTGTAGCTGAGATCAAGTAAGTGTTTCTCTTACAAGATGGTTGTGACTCTCAAAGAAACCTAAACTGCAATGTTGAGAGGATTGGGAGACTCAAAAACCCACAATCTTTGTGCCATAATTAAAAAGTACAAGGAATATAACCATATCAGGCCATGGGGGATTCAATTCTATCCCTCAGGTGAGATATTCCCTGTCATTAGGTGCCCCTGCCTAGAGCAACATAAGAGTAGACCCTACCTTACAGTTTTTCCATTATTTCTTCTCTAAGCTATCTACTTTCATTCACTCCAGGACCTGATACAGTGCGGTGAACTTTAGTGATGATTACTAGGTGACTTCAATTTGCTGATTCTGATTTAACCTATGAGTAACCAACATTTTGGGGGGTACATTTTTTCATATTTGAGTGTCCTGTTTACCATCCTAATTCTGCTCATTAAACCACTCTACCAATCAGTCTGTAACATCACTGATTATCCTGACATGCTATTTAGATCTTAAAAAGCACAATTTACTCATCTTCAAAAACTAAGCACACTGAATAACAGAGCACAGAGTCATCTTGCATTGAGAGAAAGGCATAGGGACAAGATTCTAATCTGGGAGTTTTCTCTCCCTGGACCCCAACTCCCAGTACTTCCATGATCTTTCTAGATATTTTTGCTGCTAGAATCAGTTCCCAAGTTCCAATCAGATAACATCATTTTCTATAATCTCCAAAAAGTGCCTCAGCATTTGATACACACTGGGTTATAGTACACCCCAAGCAGCACTTGTAGAATGTATAAGCTTTAGTAGAATTCATCTCAGAATTTTCGTGGCCCCGAGTCCACTGGCCCTGTCTTGTCTTTTCCACCCATATACCTTAGAGCTCCTCAACAGAGATCTTTTGCTTCAGTGAGGATTTCAGTCTGCCCAGGAGTCCTCACATTTCAGTTTCACTTGTTTGCCACTGCTTTCCTAGTCCATCCTTCCCTCAGATAGTCATCTCCTGGCCAATTCTATCTTTTGGTTTTTTTCAATATTTGTGTTACATTTCATCCATAAAACTTCCTCTCTGAAATCTCATTACAACACAAAAGCTGTGGGGACTCTTGGAACGCAGAAGCATTCTGTCTCCCCCGAAACCTTTTAGATCTAAAACCTCCCCAAGCTGCTTAACTGGTAAACCCAGTACAGTCAACAGAACTAATTTGAAAAGGGATGCTCACGGCATCCCAGTACCTCTAGGGAGAAGTACTTATAGATGGAGAAAGAAACCCTTTCCCGGGGCCAGCAACCCGGCTGGGGAGACAGCGCCGGGTAAAGTAGAACTCCGCGGAGAAAATGCTACATTCAAAAATAAGGGAGGGTGGCCTGAAGGACTTGGGAGGTGGGAATTCGAGGAGGCAGTGAAAGCAAGTAGCAACAAAGCGCGGACAGGGTGTACACAGTACACAGGCACCTGACAACTGCTTAGGCCCCCTTTTTGAAGACACTCAAACACAAACTGCCAATCCAGAACAAAACTGTCTAAAGTTTTTGGTTCGTTCAAAAACAGTAGGCCAGGAAGCGCTGGGCCTGGCCAGAAAGCACCAGCCGGCGGGAACAGGAGCTGTCAGGAGCCTGGGTGCCGCAGGCCAGGAAGGGAACGCGGGGAAGGACAAGGCTGCAGGCCCTACACTCAGCAGCGGGTCCCCTCAGAGCCCGGTCACGCTCAAAGTCCCTGCCCCACCACATTCCCGGGACCCCTTCCCCACCTTTCCTCTCGGTTGACACTCGGAGCTTCCGGAAACGTCACGTCCGTGCCACGCCCACTCTCGCCAGTTTGTCAATCATTCTCCCAAGAGTTTAGAACCAGAGGTGGGAAGTTGGTAGGTGGGACTAGAGGCGTTACCTGCGAAAAATCCGGCCAATGAGGACTGGGTTCCATAGTGGCCGTCTTGGTAAATGAAAATGAACCAGAAAGAAAGCGGAACCCAGTAGTTAAAGGAACCAAACGCCAAGCATGCATTTGTTTCAAAAATTATTTTGTGACTCGTAGTTTTCGGCCAGATAGCCCCTCCATCACACTCACATAAATCTCACATTTAAGAAGAGATTACTGATCCAACTACAACTGCAGACTTGGCAAAACTAACCAGGATTTGTAAATTAAGAGGACAAAAAAAAAAAAAAAAGAATTTATATTTCAGGCTGTTTGTGTTACTTTCTATACAAAGTTGGTATTCGGAGATATTAAGCAATAGCTTTTATTGCTTAGAAAATAACGTAAGACCAATGATGAAACCTAAAATGTGTTGAGTGATTAATATTTAAGGGTCCCTGCAAAACCAATGGGGACACAAAGATCTGTATGATACAGATCTTGTATTTAGGAGCAAGACAAGGTGATAATAGACCCCAATTATAAACTAAGTGGCACATTACACACACACCACACACACACACACACACACACACACACATTTACATATATTTGAGTATATACACACCCTCTTTCCATTAAGATTCTATAAGCCTGCTATTCATTCTGTCTTAGGAGACTTTGTATATTATCACTCTAAAACTTATGCCTTGTTTTAAAATTTGACTCTCGGGACACTTTTTCAAAATGTATTTGGGAACCTTCCTGTGAATTTGTCAGCATGATAATACATCCCGGCCTTCAAGATCTAATTTAAAGCCTCAGCTCAGGTGTTAACTCCTCCACGAAGCCAACCACCAGAGCTCACAAACCCTGTTGTGTATGTTTCTCTTGGGATTCCCTAAGGTGATTTTGTGTGATCATTGACTTTTCATACTTACTGTTGAAAGCACTTTTTGGATCATTCTTCTACTCCCAAAAAAGCACTAATGTGTATGCCAGTGCTATGGTCCCCTATTAACTCCTGGATTCTCTGCAGATAAATCTGGGGAGACAGTTGTACACAGTACTGTACCATTACTCTGTTTTGAAAATGCCCCAAACTCTTCTCTGTTGAATCTTTCTGCCTTGCATGTAAACATGGCAGGTTGGGCCTAATGAAATTGATGCAATAGAGGTGCTGGTTACAGAACCTACACTGTAGGTGGCGTCCTGGTGACATAAAAGAAATATAATTCCCAACCCACTAGTTGTCAGATGTGCTGAGTTTGTGTCCACTGAAATCAAAGAATGAATTCTGAAGGACAAAGGAAGTTAAGATTAGGAAAGAGAATAGGAATCGCTCCTGAAAAAGCCAGGTATGATGGTACATTCCTGTCATCCCAGCACTTGGGAGGATGAGGCAGAATGACTGCCTGAACTACAGAGAGAGAGAACCTGTCTTTAAAAAAAATATAGCTTCTGAGAGACAGGAGGAGTCCCAAGTGGTTTGCCACCAAGGTCATTTCTCTGAGAATGTTTTATAGAGCAAAATCATGAATGGTACAACGTGGGTCAAACTATAATCAATAAGATTACAAGTGTGGCCACTTAGCTAATGGGGAAACAGGACACAGAAAAGGAATATGACTGACATCATTAACTTTGGTTTATCTGTGACTTCTAAAACAAGAACGTTTTGGGAAAGGGTTGGGCCCAAGTCTTCTGGTCACCCACTCAGGTGTCGGAAATCTGGATTTAATAGACTGGTAAAAATTACAATATAATCTCAAATTTTCATACTTAGGAATGTAAGTCTGTCCATTATGATTTTTAATCTTGAGGCTTTGCCTTCTGCAAATATGCCTCCAACTACAATTCTGATGTCACCACCTGTCACTGACTTCCTTGAGAGCCCAGTCCCTCTCTGACTGTATATTTATTTTTTATCTAATTTAGCTGCCTATAATACTGGCAGGAGCCAGTGCAAGACAAAACCCAGGCCACTCTG
Source organism: Dolichotis patagonum (assembly GCA_004027295.1). Classification (NCBI taxonomy): domain Eukaryota; kingdom Metazoa; phylum Chordata; class Mammalia; order Rodentia; family Caviidae; genus Dolichotis; species Dolichotis patagonum. Next base: position 71,962 of record PVJX010003286.1, on the reverse strand, counting down.
CTGTTCAATAAGTATTTACTAAACATTTACTATGTGTCAGATTCTGTTCTAGTGTTGGGCATATAGCAGTGAACAAATCTAGCAGGTGGATACTGTTATTGTAGAAGTGCTGTTATTGTGGAAGCTGAGCTAATAGGGTAGTAAGCAGGTACATCTATGTTCTTTGAGTAATCTTCAAAATATCTATTTTTTTGCACTGTTTTATTTAACTCGGTAACAGAATTGTTTTTGTTGGTTTTTTGAGATAGGGTCTGGCTATGTAGTTCAGGTTTGCATTGAACTCATTATAGAGCTCAGGCTGGCCTTGAATTAATGGCATTCTCCTGCCTCAGGCTCCCAAGTGCTGGGATTACAGGCATATGCCACCATGTGTGGCAAGTAGCAGAATTTATAAACACCTTAGATGTTAAGGTTATGATGAACAGACTTCAAGAAGCTATAACTATGTGAGTTATACGTATAACAGGTATGTGCATACTCATAAACATAATACTCACCCCGCATATACTGTTCCTGATATAAGTAAATTAAAAACTACTACAATTTCTTAAAATAATGGTTAAGAGGCTTTGGAAAGCAGCATCTAGTTCTTTTATGGTGGGAATTTGTAAGTTGACCAGAATTTTTGATATCTGGGGCAAATGTCAGCACTCTTGTCTTTCTAGGGACCAGAAAAAACAAGCAAGGAATGCTTGGCCAAGGAGAGCATTTGCCATTCTTCATTTTTAGCTTAACTGGAAAAGCTGAAAGCAGGACCATCTTCTACATGCAGCCAGAAATTAAAGTTACAAAAATCCTGGTACGTTCTTGGCATAACTGAGAAAAGCATCTTATCTATCTCTGCCCCACAGATTGGAGGTCAAGAATTAAAGGTATCTTATCAGCAAATAGGTTTCAGCTGTTCATCTGGTACACCAAGACTAGTATAGAAATTGAGGTGATCTTTCTCACTTGTACCCTTACATGGCTGTGAACACTTTTCCCAAACATAGCAGCCTCCATCTGATCTTTTGCAAATGTCAATGTCATAATCTCTTGCATTCCTGCCTGCACATTCCTTGTCAGCTTCAAGAAATTAGAAGATGAAATCCTTACCTTGATATGTAGCATCAGGGTCTAAAAAAATTTTTTTTAAAATGTACACTTGTAATCCCAGCACTCAGGAGGCTGAGCAGGAAAATAGCCACAAGTTCAAGGCCAGCCTGCACTACATAGTGAGTTCAAGGCCAGCCTGGATTACATAGCAAGATCCTGTCTCAATAAATAAATAAATAAGTACAGAAGCCTTCTGCAGGATCTAAACAACAAGGAAAATTCCAGGCAGAAGTAATTTGCCTAATTTTTACTCCTCTGATAAATTCCATATCCAGAAGGTCAATTTCATGAGTATAGGAATGGCATCGAGTTTTACCTAGTACAGTGCACCATGGATGTAAGTCAAGTTGTAAGTCAAGTTTGTAAGTCAAGGGACTTACAAACTCCATTCATTCCTGAGGGCTGGTTGTAACTCAAATCAGCAGCTGAAGGCTCGGGCTCCTCTACACAGCCTTTGAAGTCTCTCTCCTGTATACAGGCAGATCTCAGTGTCCTTAGACATTACCCCAGGATTTCTCAATTAACTCCATCCAGAAAAGGATGTTGCTATGTTCCTTCCAAAACTCTTTAAGGGTTAAAACAGTATCTGAGACCATCTGGAAACACAAGTGACCAGCATTTGGGTCATAACTCAAAACCTTGTCTATAAGTTAAAATTAAAATTCTGGTCATAACCCAAATTGTTTATATCTCAGGCCAGCCATAACTTGAAGGTCCACTACATTCCTACACCAGTATCTAATAATCTTCTTAAAACAAAAATTTTAATCCATCTTTCCTGAATTAAAAATCCTCCAATGACATCCAATGGCACCTGGAATAAAAATGAAAATTCATTACTCTATATTTCAGTGATTCAGCCCCTGCTGCCCCTCTGACCTTTTTTCCCCCTTTCCTTGCCACTTTTTGTCCACCCACACCACCCGCATATCTGCTGTTCTACTCAAGACCTTTGCACAGCTGTTTCTTCTTCCTGGGGTGCCTTGACTTGACTGCTTCCATCTTGGGCATTCACATCTCAGTTTATATCACTTTCTTGAAGAGAAATATAACCACTACTCTATTACTCTTTGGCAGTTGGTCCTGTTTTCCCTTCACAGTCCTTATGGTATGATATTATTTGAATTGTTTACTGTCATTTATTCCCCACTGGAAATATAATTTGCAGTAAGACAGGAGGATTTTTCTTTTGTTTGTTTTGTTCTCACTTACAGCTCTATTGACACGGCCTACAAAGGCTTTTGACCCTAGTTGACACATTCTTTAGTGTTCAAGTATTGTTGACACAAATTGTTGTCTCACTATCTCCAAAATGAATTACAAGAATGGACTAGTCCTACTATGGTGGTAGCTGAGGTTAACAATGAAAAACTGACCATTATATTTTTAGGACCAAGTCTTCCCTACAAGGTAGCTAGAGCTAGAAGCAGAAAGTCTCAAGTCTAAATGCCTTCATTAACTGAGTAAATATTTGTTGAGTATCAACCATGCTCATTAATCTATATCAGCAGATAGATCTGTATGTAGCCCAGAAAAGGTCTGATTCTGATCAAATTTGATAAAATCGGTAATTCAAGAACTAGAGCAGTGGGCGAAAAAAGTTTTATTCAGGAGCTAAAGAACAGAGAAGTGGGAGCTTTACATGAATATCAACCTTTCAACTCCAAGAGGTTGAAGAATTACAGATAACATATATGATAAGAATAATGAGGGAGAGAGACAGGCTAACAAAATGGAGAAATGGAATATTCATGCCTTTTTTGGGAATGGCAGAGATCTTCCAGGAAGTGGATGCCAACTTTTTTCACTACTATTATGAGCTGGTGTTTCTAGTCATGGTAGCTGGCAGGTATCTTTAGACCAAGGGCTAAGGCTATGAAGGGAACCGACACAATACGAAGACAGTGATGCCAGCTTTTTCATTTTATTCCAATCACCTTATCAAACATCTGCAGGCCCAAGTGAAGAGACAATGTTTTCAGCAAAAGTGGTCTTCAAGTCCCTGAAAAGTAGCCCAAGCAACCATTATCATCATAACACATTATCATCACAACCCATAACCCACAAGGCAGAGACGTTATCTACAACAAACCTAGTGTTGCTCAGACTCCACGATTTAAAGTCAATTAAGAGTAAGTGAACTACAGGAGTTGCAACTCTTGTATTTAGGTTTCTCCTCAGTAACAGTACAACAACAATGAAAAAGAAAAATTCAGTTTCCATTGTTTTAAAATGTTTATAGGTGAAGGCTTAGATCCACTAGAAGGACAAACAGCTTCTGAGATCTTCAAAAGGATTCTAGATGCACTCCATGCATTGTGTCATTATCACAGCCTACCTTGAACACTGGTAGGGCATTCAGAAAACAGAAATGGGATTTGTGCTAAAGATAAATGGTTCGAATTGTTTAAAATTTCTACCTGTGAACCTACTGGGAATATAAAATGTTTGAATTTGAAAAGTAAATATTTGGAAAGAAAAAGATGTAGGATGAAATGTTTCCAATATAGGGAAGTGTAAGTGCACAGGAGTATTTTAAGTCTGTTTATTATTATTGGATTTCAAATTGTGATCCTTTTCAACTGGAGTGGGATTAGGCTACAATAAACACCGTAACATTAAGATAAACTTCTGGTTTGGAGCTCCACCTACAGTTTGAAGATCGGTATATCCTCTCACAGAAAATGTCTAGCTTGGAAGGAAGCCTTTATGCATGCTTGGGGAAGATTGCGTGTGTGTGTGTGTGTGTGTGTGTGTGTGTGCATAAGGAATCAGTTTTAGATATAGTTCTTCCTTGTTACCTGAAAGCTGTGAGTTACATATTTTGTTTCCTAATATGTAATTCAAAGCCCTTCTTTTAGGTGTGAGTGCCATTCTCAAGATCGCAAATTTCAAGTAGAGTTAAATAACATAACACACTTTAGGGTTATTAGTGTGGCACACTTTGATTTGTTACAATTTTATATTTGTTTTATGTTTTTCATTTAAGAAGTATTGGCCAGACACTGTAACTTTTAATGAGGGATGAACTGCATACCACTATATTTATATTCTTTGAAAAAATCCAGTCAGTAACTCAATAAACATATACTGATTACATTCTATGTGCCAGGCATAATTTAAGTGTTGGACACATACCAGTAAACAAGGCAGACAAGAAATTTCTTGCTCTCAAGAATCTTACATTTAGATAAATAAAGAACAAAATAAAAGATGATTGATATGAAAGGGGATAGATCCTTTGCAAGTGGGAAGAAGACTAAGAGATGGAGGGAGAGAGAGTAAGGGAAAGAAACATAAGAATTAAGATGTGTTATGTACATGTACCAACTTTCCATGATGAATATAATAGTTATGTACTGTAGACATGTACTAATAAAAAATAAAAAAGAATATTGAATTTAGTGATGGGCAAGAAATCATGGGCTATAAACAATTAGCATGATGAAATAAATTATATAGTATATTAAAAGGTTGAAAGTAATACAAGAGAAATAGATTAAGGGAATCAGATGGAGGGAAGAGACAAAAACAGAGAGGTGACTGAAATTTCAAATGGTGTGGTTAAAGAAGTTCTTGTTGAAAAGTTAAGATTTGAGAACACACAGCTGGGGATTTAGCTCAGCAGCATAAGTGCCTGCCTGGCAAGGGTGAGGTCACGAGTTTGACCCCTGGTACAAAAAAAAAAAAAAAGATTCGAGAACAGACTTGAAGGAGGCAAAAAGCATTCTAGGTGGGGAACAGCAAGTGGGCTCTCAGCAAGACTGTAGTGAAGCGATAGAAAGGGAGCAGAGCCATAGATCATGAAGGGCAAGCGTCAGTGAATCAAAGCAACCTGTTTTTGTAAAAGGGTTTATTGGCACTCAGCAGTATTGGACATCTGTTAGCTACTGTGTGAGCTCTGGCTAGTGGATTGTTCACACTTTCCATATAAGTCATCCCACATCCCTCTCAATGATGTCACGTCTTTATAAAGCTGAGTTTGGGAGTAAAATACAGGTACCCTGGGGAAAAAATCAATGTGCAATAGGAAATGAAGTGGGCAGTGTCCAATTTGATTTCAGAGTTTAAGACCTAGTATCATGCTCAATAGTTACACATATCACATTAGTAAGTAATTAAGGTTATTGGAGAGTGAAATAAAATTGTTTTCCTTAAATTTTCCTATATTATTTTTGAAATGGCCACTTAGTTGTCACAGCATTGCATTCATGTCCTCTGAATGTTCTCAAAGGTCACCACAAACTTGGTAGTTTAAAAAAACAGAAATTTGTTCCCACAGTTCTGGAGATCAAAGACTGTAATCCATCTCACTGGGGGAAAATTACCGTGTGGAAGATCATATTCTTTCTGCAAGCTCTTGGGGAGATTTTATTCCTTGCCTCCTTAGCTTGTTGTGGCTGCTGGCAGGTGGCTGCAACACTTCAACATTTGCCTCCATGATCCATTGCCTTCTCCCCTACAGTCTCACTGCCTCCATTATTAAAAGAAACATGAGATTACATTCAGGGCTCATGATGATGATACAGGATAATTTTTCCTTTTCAAATGTTTAATTCAGTCACATCTACAAATACCCTTTTTCCAAGTAAGTTATGACTTACAGGTTCTAGAACTTGATTTCTTCAAATGGCCACTACCCAGCCTATTATAGGAATATATTCTTATTAAATTGTTGGCACTTAACTGCTTAGTAAGTGTGACTGTTAAGAATTTATTTTGGCCTAATAGTGAGACAACAGGGGCTTGGTGAATCTAGATCTGGAATCTCTGAGATAGAAGGATGTTATAATACTCCAGGCAGGAAAGGTGGTGGTGGGGATTATACTACAGTTCAAGTGGAGGAAAGTAGTTAAAAGTGAACAGATGGTAAATGCAATTTGGTGGTGGTGGTGCAAATAAAATTTGCTGTTATATAGGATGTATAGTTGGGAGGAAAAGATAGTCAAAGGGTTTTGTTTTGAGTAACTGGAAAGATGTCATTGTTATGAACTGAAATGAAGAAAAATATACCTAGACTTTTTTTTTTTTGAGGGGACTGAAGATTCACCTATGTAGACATTTTAAACAATATATTCAAAGAGAAAGAAAACATATGTTTACAACTACAGCCCACCTCTGGATTCTCAATAAGCTTAGCAGGCTTATTGTCTCTGTTGGTGGTCAGATGTCCTTCCCAGATGAGTCCTTACATTGCTGTATTTGAACTTTTCATCAAAACATGTATTGAGCTAGTAGAGGTATGAGGTATCACGTTTGTCAGAGAGTACTCAGAAAGCATTGTCAGGCTCCAAGTCTTAACTAGGAGGGAAACAGAGCTCTGCTTTGAAGGACTAAAAACTACAAGATCTTAAGTTTAAATAATTATGTCCAAAAATAGCAGGATTCAGAGTGATGGAGACAGCAGTGCAATTTTGAATCTCTTTAAATCCTCTCATGGAAATAGACCAAAAAAAAAAAAAAACAACCCCAAACAGAGTATGAAAGTGGATGACTGTAATCCCAGCATTTGGAAATCAATGCAAGAGACTTGTACGTTTGAGGCTACACTAGACTATTTAGTGAGACTTGGTCTGAAAAAACTGAAAGGAGAAAGAGAAAAAGAAAGGGGGGGCAGAGAGAGAGAGAGAGAAGACACAAATGGAATTTACCACAAAAGTAATGAATCAAAATTTCCCTATGAATCCCAGAACAAGGGCCAATTACTAACAGCACACACCAGACCTCTCTGGCTCCTCCCCGGCCCTTACACTTGCACCAGAGGGCACAGTAGACTGGGGGTGGGGAGGTGAACAGTGGGCTAGGAAGCGAAACTTCACCTATATCTACAGCCCCTCCCCGTCACTGGTATTACTGCCTGAACTCTGCCTTCTGTCAGATACAGGAGTATTAGATTCTCAGGGAGTGTGAACATTATTGTGAACTGCACTTGTGAGGGATCTAGATCGTGTGCTTCTTATGAGAATCTAATCCTGAACCACCTCCCTTCCAGCCTTACTCCCACACTCCCTATTAGAAAAATTTTGTCTTCTGAGAGACTGGTTCCTAATGCCAAAAATATTGGAGACTGTTGTTTTAGAGGAAGGAAGTTTGGGACTCTTTAAAATTAAGCACAGGCAACAGGAACTGGGCAGTTGGAGGTGGGGGATAAAAATGAAGCAGAAAATAAAAGAATGAAAGACATAATGAGCATATAGAGAAGAGAAAAGCCAGCGTCTCCCGAGAATTCGCCATGCTGGGACTTGGGGGACCAACCAAGAAAGCAATGATCCAGCCTTCCTGGTAAACAGCACAAGCCTACCAGCCCTCACCTGCCCTTAGCAACCGGATGGCTCTGAGGACAGCCTGACTTGATAGCAACTAAGGTACATAAAGCAACTAAATGCTTGTATTGTTTGGTTGATTATGCTGACCTGGGGCCAGAGGTCTGAACATCTCTCGGGAGGATGACAGTATGCAATACAGCAAATATGGGGGATTTCTTCCTATCTTGTCTTTGAAGTCCAATACTGTTTTCACTGTTTTGCTTTGTTCTGATTAATTGTTTTGCTTTATTCAATATTCTGTTTTGATTGGTTTTATTGTGTTTTGTTTTTGGTTTGATTTTGCTATACCTGATGGAATGGACAACTTTTTTTTTTTTGGTACTGGGGATCGAACTCACGACTGTGCACTTGCAAGGCAGGCTCTTATGCTGCTGAGCTAAATTCCCAGCCCGGAATGGACAACTATTGTGAAGATAAACAAGATATACTCTGGTAGCTATTATTGTTTTCCCAGTATCCTGCTCTGAAGTTCTGTACCAATTTTGCTGCATTGTCTTGATTGGCTTTGTTCTGTCTTGCTTTGTTGTATTTTACTATCTTTAAAATTTAAAAAAAGAGCATATGGAAAAAAGAGCTCTCAAGAAAAAAGAGGTAGTTTGGGATAGAATGTAGAAAAAAGACTAAAGATTTCAAGTGAATTCAGAAAGAGCACCTAGTGAAATCTCAAAATAAGGTTGGGTTAGCAAATGCTTAGATTGATAGAGTAAGAAGAAAACTAAAGCTAGACAAAAATTAAGAAGAAAACTAAGACTAGTAAAAAACAGCTTATCAAAAAAATCACATTCAGTTGTTTGATTTTGTTGTTGTTGTTGTCTGTTTGAACACAGACGGCTGTTGTAATTTTTTTTTTGTGCCAGGAATCAAACTCACGACCACATGCTTGTAAGGCAGGTGCCTATGCTACTGAGCTAAATCCCCAGCCCAGCAGTTGACATTTTAAAATAGGAACATTTTAGTAATATGTTTTAGAAATGATTCTTTCGGCCATGCTGGAACTTGGGGCGCAGAGCCAACCAGTAAGCAGCCCGCCACCCTGGAAAGTGACTGTGGTCTGCCAAGCCGCGGCCACCCCAGGGCGGGGAAACCAGAAGCAAGAGCGTCTCCTGAGATCTGCGCCATGCTGGAACTTGGGGCACCGAGCCAACCAGTAAACAGCCTGCTGCCTACGGGTGGGCGGGCTTACAACCAAACATACCACATCCCCATCCCCCCATCCGCCTCCCTCCTTAACAATTGGGATCCAGGGATTTGGGTATCTCTTAGGAGGTGACCATATTTGGTACAGCAAGTCGGGGGAGTTTCCTTCTACTATCTCTGAAGGCAGATATTTTTATGGCCGTTTTGCTTTGTCCTGATTAACGGTGGTGCTCTATTCAATACTCTGTGTTGATGTGTTCTATAATGTGTATTTCTTTGATTTTGCTGTACCTAGTAGAAGAACAACTATTGTGAAGACAATGAGGTATACAATGTTGCCTGTTACTGTTGTCCTGATGACCTGCTGTGATGTTCTGTGCCAATTTCACTATACTGTCTCAATTGGCTTTATTCCATCCTTTTTTTTCTGTTTGCAGCCTCACTGTGTGTTCACTTTGTATGCCTTAATTTTGTAACAAGAACAGCTATTTCTGGGAGGACAGTATGTGGCTTGTCAACTAGTGATATATGGTTTTTTTTTTCAGGTTTTGTATTGTTTCTACCCTTTTTTCTGTATTGCTTTTTTTTCCTCTTTAAATAAAATTTAAAAAAAAAAAAGAAATGATTCTTTCTAGAAACATGCTAATGTAAGTGGTTAATTAGTGCAATGAAGAAACAGAATTTTCAGTTTTCTATTTCATTTTGATTTTTAAACCAAATAGATTTCTTTTTAATGATGTATCCTAATACTATACACAGTTAATTTAGGTAGAAATATTATAGGGAGCCAGGCAGAAATAGACTCTCAAAAGGGTCAGGGCAGAAGATAAGAACACATTACAACTGTGGCTGGAGGTAGATTTGTTGAAGGCCAGACCTCAAGATAAAGATGGAGTGACTATACCTATATCCCAAGAAATAAACAATAATGATCAATATTCCAAATAGACATCAGTCAACCTAGTCAGGACCAGGACCTTTTGACCCATCTCTTTCCAAAAATATACTTTGTTCTTTATGTACTTACCATATGTCTTGCTTCCTCGTTGAAACATTACCTAAGCAGCTATACTTGTAATTTTATAGTTGATTATAGTTTTCCCCCATATTGTAAGCACTTCCTGATTTTGTACCCAGCTCATGATTTTGCTCTTTGAGAAACGGGTGCATTGGCAACTCACTTTCTGGGTCCCCTCCTGTCTCTCTCAGGAGGTATCTCTCTCCCTTGATAAAATTTCCTACTCTTAACTTTCGTTGTGCCTCAGAATTCATTCTTTGATTTTGGGATGCAGGAACTCTGGGAATGGGACATCCAGCAGGTTAGGCATTATTATATTTACCTATATCATTTGGAGGTTTTATATCACTAACATGCATCAGAAGGACAAATTCCTTTGTGTAAAGCTTCAGTTGAAAACTACCTTATAGTGGGTGGGTGCTGAGTTGGGCTGGATGGAGTAGGCTATTGCCCTCTCAGGCCCACAGATGTTTCTGTGTGATGCTGCCCACACCTGCACACTGCCAGGGGCCAGGCCACATGTCTCTCTGCAGAAGTGGGCTCCCTTGGAAAGAAACATAGCTAGGGGAGTTGGAGGAGGACAGTGCCTTCACCTTCAGTGCAGCAGCTAAGGCAAGCCTACTGTGGCCAGCATGGGGACCCACATAGCTGTAGTTTCACAGTATTTTGTGCTCTTCAAGCACCAGTGGAAAATGATTGCATGGCAGGGCATTGCACCCCTAAACCAGAAGTGATCCTCAAATTGGAGCAACGAGAGGAGCTGTGGACATTGGAGGAAGGATTCTGACGCCAGAGCTGCCCAGAATTAACTGATACCAGTAGAGACTATTCAAGAAAGAAATTTGATGAATTTAACAAAGGTAGAAGATGGTTTTATGAAGATAAGTGTGGAAAAGTTCACTCTGAAAAGAAACCTTATGGCCATAATAAAAATGAGAACAATCTGAGTCTTAATAAAGGCCTTGTTCAGCATCAGAAAATTCAAAATTTGTAGCAATATGGATGTGGGAAATCTTTCCATGAGTGTTCACTCTTCCTTATACATAAAAGGCTTTACACGGGACAGAAAACCTGTGAATATACTGAACATGGGAAAGACATGTCATCTCTCACCACTAACATACTAGATAGAATTGCTATGAATTTGGTGACTGTAAAGAATATTTTCTTGAGGAATCCATTCTCATTGAACATCAGAGTGCTTACCTTTTCAGCCAGAAATCAAATCTCATTCCAACTCAAAGAATCTACTCAGTTGACAAATAACTGAATTGGGCACTACTTGTATGACTCTCCTTGAAAGAAGAACAATTATCTCCATTTTGGATAGACTTGGCCCTATCCTCATATACTGATAAGTACAGAGCTGGCTAGGTCATTTCTTTGTCCCTTCAATTGGCTTTAAGTGACTTAAATTGGTTTGGCTGGGCGGCTGATGTATAATCTTTGAAGCAAAGTGACTGTTACCCAGCCAAGTGACTCCCAAAATACATGGTGTTGGTTGAGCAAGGCAGGATGACAAGCCATGCTCCACACTGTCAGTGGGACTGAGCCTCAAGATAAGAAGCTATGATTTCCCAGGGCAGAAATTGTTATACATCAGAACTCAAGCATTAACCACAGAATATTAGATACTGCCTCAGTTGTGTTATGAAGATTACTCTCTGTGAATTTCTTTCCCTCTGCTTATCACAGAGGTGATCTCAGACCTTCTACATAGACAAGCTCACAGCTCTCATGTATTTCCTGCCACTCTCACTGTCATTCATCCCCCAGCCTCTCTCCTCATGGAGAATTAATAAAACCTGGGTTGGGCCCTGGATCATCAGACCTTTGTTCCAGTGAGTGTTCACTCTGGCTGGACTTAGGACCCCTTGGCTCCCCATAACTGTGTGTTTGTGTGTGTGTGTGTGTGTGTGTGTGTGTGTATCTATATCTATATCTATATCTATATCTATATCTATATCTATATCTATATCTATGTCTTAGTGTCTTTATTTTCACTTTGGGTTGTACTGGAAGTGGTGGATTGGAATTAACTTGCTATAACTCCAATAACTTTTCCATGGAATTACAAACTTTCCTAGACCAAGACAAGATTTGGAAAAAGGCCCTGTATAACTGAATATAATGAAAAGTTAGTCCTTGGTGTACAACAGAGAACACACAGACAGAACAACCCTATATATGTCACAACTGTGGGAAAATATTCAACCAGAAGTCAGCCCACACAAGGCATCAGAGAATACACACTGGGAAAGTCTATAAATTGCAGTATTGTGGAAAAACCTTCTGTAAGAATTCTGATCTCAAAAGATAAATTAATTAATTAATTTAAATTTTTAAAAAGTAAAAGAATCTGATCTCATTAGACATCAGAAATGTCTAATGACAGGTGAGAAATCTTTTTTTTTTTTTTTGAGGAAATCTTATAGATGCCTGAATGTAGGAAATCCTTCAGTGAAAATTCAACCCTTATTCACCATTGGAGAATACATACAGGAAAAACCATATGAATGTCATGAATGTGGGAAAGACTTGTCATTTAAATCTTTACTGTACATCAGAAAATGCACCAGGGAGAAGCCCTATGAATTCTGTGACTGAAGGAAATATTTTCTCAAAAAATCAGACCTCATTAAACATCAAATAACTCATAGCATAACTCAAATATTATGAATGTAATGAATATAGGAAATCCTTCTTTGAGAAGTCTGCCTTCACAGAACATTAAAGATATCACATAGGTGAGAAATCCTATGAATATATTGAATGTGTAAAAATTTTCTGCTCTACTCAGGTTTCATGGGACACCAGAGAAGACACATAGAAGAGAAGAATTTTGAGTGCACTGAATGTGGGAAAACCTGTTAGAAATCAGCCCTGATTGTTAATCAGAGAACTCACATTAGACAGAAACCCTATGAATGTAATGAGTATGAAAAACCCTTCTGTGTGAAGTCAAAGCTCATTGTGTATCATAGGGACACACACAGGGGAGAAACTATGAATGTAACATTTGTAGAAATAATTTTATGTGAAGTCAAAACTCACTACAGATCAGAGAGCACATTTAAGGGAGAAACCCTATAAATGTGGTAAGTAAGGGACATCACTTTAGGTGAAGTCAAAACTTTATAGAACAGACAATACAAAAGGAGAGAGAAAAATCTACTAATATGGTGGCATTACACCTTGACAACAAATTTGGCCTATAGTGAGTGCTCAGAATATAGAAGATCACTTAGAGGAGTAGAAAAAAATGTGGAGGTACTGAATATATGAAAACCTTCTGAAAATCAGACCACAGATTGGATAAAACCTGTTGATGAATGAATATAAAGAATGTTTTGCAAGGCAACATGGAGTAGAAACCTCCGTTAGCATCCTAGAGGTAGAGAAGATTCACCCCAGGTTAGAGAAAATTCACAAGCTGTAGGAAAGCATTTACTGTGAGGTGACGTTTTATTGGATATGTGTACTAAGCAGCAACTTCTCTGTGAACACTGGAGGATGGCAGGTACTAGAGAATACTTTTAACTGTAGGAAATGTATTAACCAGAAGTGATGAGTTGTAAGGTATCTAGAAATTGAGAAAATGAGAGTTTTTAATTTAGAATTAGTATTTGACTTTGTTAAAATATAATTTGGTCTATTGCTGGGACTGTAGCTCCCTCCTGTTTAAGACATAGATGTGGAAACATACTGCCTCAGAACCAGTGGTCATGAGCAAGTCATCACATATAAAAATAAGGGAAGATTTTTACTGAAAGGACCTACTGGCCAGAGGACTCTTTGTTCAGGGAAAGAGAGAATGTCCTGATCTTAGGGACATACATAGGATGTATCAGACTGCCATCATGATATTTTAGTAATTCTAGAGCAGACTTATTTGGGGTGGCTCATTCTGGAATGGTCAAACCAGGAGGCCTTGTATGCACCTTATCTGGACAGTAGAAGTGAGCAGATTGAGTGTATTTAGCAACTAGTATGTTCTGCTGTACCTGATACTTTCCTTACATATTTAAATGTTTCATATGTGATGTAAGAGTTTTCTACTGTATTCATAAGTAGACATAAAATTTAAATACAGAACTTTAAAAAGCACAAATAGACTCTGTTGCTGGGTTGAATTCAGTAGTTTGGAGCTTCCCAGTATACCCAATGAGAACAACCAGACAAATAAGTCACTGCTGGGGGTGGTGATGCATGCCTGTAATCCCAGCACTCGGGAGGCTGAGGCAGGAAGATCACTATGAGTTTGAGGCAAGACTGGGTTACAAAATGAGTTCAAGGCCAGCCTGAACTACATAGTGAAACCCTGTCTCAAAAAGACAAAAAAAAAGAAAAAAAAGAAGAAGTCATGAAGTTTATCTATTTAAATGCAACTGATTGTTGTAGACCCAAGGAGGAGTACCATGGCAAACTGGAGAGGGATGAAACACTGGACATACATAGGCAAAATGTGACTGTCTTCCTTGGGAGCACTTGCCATTTCTGGCCACAAGAAAGAACCTGAATACTGAGATTTGCTCAGGCAACTGGCATTCCTGTGCAGAATTTTTGGCAATTAAGACTGGAATGAAAATATGAAAACATTTCATATGGGAACTTGAAATGGGAACTTGAAACAGGAAGTCTTCTCATGAAAGTTTCCAAAGTCTGACATGAATGGAGCAGGAACCAGAAAAGTTAATCTGAAAAAAAATTGGTTTGCCTTTGTTTTGTGTTTTTGAGGAAAAAAAATTATTAGAATTCAGAAACTGCCAAAAGAGTGGGCCTTTGGTGGACATGCTATCATAGAAGCCTTAGAACCATAGTCATAGCAGAAGTAAATTGCGTCTTATTACAGCTGCATATAATTGAGTGGTATTTAAAAACCTTCCAAGAACTTTAGGAACTGATGGCATCAGTTGATTTATTCCAGATATTCAAGAAAGAAAAAGTGTCAAGCTTTTATAAAATTTTCCAAAAAAAGAAAGAAAGCTACCTTACATCTTTGCATTAGGTTTCTTCCTTAAACAGAATATATAATGACTGTTATAGTACATTTAGTATACATTTAGTATATATACTGTTATTAGCGGCTTGAAGACCTAAGAATCAAAAGAATAACTTGCTTAAGACTAAAACGTCAAGGCCCATATCTCTAGTTCAACATTCGCCTAAAACAATTTCGTGAACTCCTTTGCAGTCTTCTACATTAGAATTGTTTAAGGATGGGCTATAGCTCAATGGCAGAGGATATGTTTACCATATACAGCGCAAGGCCCTATGTTCAACTCTTAGCAACAAAACCAAACTAAACTAAAACAAAACAAAAACCTGTATTCTAGAACTGATGTTTCTGTTAGGCTTTAAGAATGCCATTTTCCTGAATGTTGAAGATAGTTATAAACTAGATTTTGATGATAAATAAAAACTTTCGTGATTCTGTTTAAGTATCTTTTCTGCTTGTAATATGGATATATTAATTAAAATACCTAGAATAAAACAAAAATACAAAAAATTAAAAATACTTATTAGTGATACATGCATACCCACGTTTATAGCAGCACAATTCACAATAACTAAATCTTGGAAGTAGCCTATATGTCCATCAACAGATGACTGGATAGATTAAAAATGTGGTTTTTATAGACAATGGAGTAGTACTCTGTCATAAAGAAAGAATCTTGAGTCATTCGTAGGAAAATGAATGCAAGTCGAGACTGTAATGTTAAGTGAAACAAATCAAACACACAAGCTTAAACATTGCATGGTTTCTCTTATAAGAGAAACCCAAGGTATAAATAAAGAGCAAAATAAAAGATAGGTAATAGGAAATAAGGAGGCAGATCTTTCTAAAAGGGGAAAAGGATCAAGAGATAGAAAGCAAAAAAGAAGAAGGAAGCAGAGAAAAATGGATGAAGAAAGAATTCAGGGCAGGTGTGATGATGCATGACTGTAATTCCAGCACTCAAGAGGCTAAAGGAGGAGTGCTACTGCAAGTTTGAGGCCAGCCTGGGCTACATTATGAGTTCAAGTCCTACGTGAACTACATAGCAAGACCCTGCCTCAAAAAAAAAAAAAAAAGAAGAAAGGAAAATGAAATTAAGATGTGTTATGTAGCTAACTTTAGTGGCACACTCCTGTAATCCCAGCCATTGGGAGGCTGAGGCAAGAGGATTGTTGCTAGCCTAGGCTACATAGTGAGTTCAAGGCCAGCCCGAACTATACAGTGAGACCCTGACTCAAAAAACAACAACAACAACAAAATATATGTTATGTACATGTACCAACTCCACACAAGGCATTTAAACTTTATGTATTGCAAACACACACCAAAAAGAAATATAGAGATAGATGAGGTGGGGATGGAAAAGGAATTAAGACGTACTATATACATAATCTAATTCTCCACAAAGAATGCAAGGATTATGCACTATAAAAATATGCACTAAGAATATCTGTCCATACAAATTTCCTATGATGAATGTTATCATTATGTATATCTAAAATGCTGCTATAAAGAAAAAAACCTATCTAGTGGAATAATATTTAGAGAATTATGAATGATCACAATAATGGAGTTCCTTTATATTTATCATTTTGCTCTCCAATTTGTATGAGGGTATTTTTTTGCCTTTTTTTTTGTTTTTTGCTTCTTTTTAAGACAAAATATCCCTATGTTGCCCTGGTCTCAAAATTTTGGGCAGAAGCAATCCTCCTGCCTCAGCCTCTCCAAAGGACTACAGACCCAGGATACCACGCCAGCTTCATAGAAGTTGTTTTGAAATATTTGTCCAAATGAATTATAGCTACATATCTGTTTTCATTTACTGTGTTTTACTCCTAGTTACACATTTTTTAATGATATGATTGCTCTGTCTATATGTACTGGTTACAAATTCATTTAAAGTCACTATTGTGGACTATTTTTTGGTTAATAGGACTCACTAAAATAAAATAATGGCCACTTGCCTAAAATTGCATGTATACAAGTATTTCACTTGAGTAAAGCTACTATGGTTTGATGCTTGTCAAATGGTAAACTGTATTACGCTTTGCTGCTTGTATCCTAATTTTCACCAATATCTATATATTGTTGTAGGAACAGATTAGAGGGATATAGGAAGGGACCCAGGGCAAGATTCGGATGGCTGATGATGGTAGAATCATCATATGCATATCTGCGACTGACATCATCATATGTTTATTTATGGCTGACAACTGTAAAATGATTACATGCTTGTCTGTGTACCATGTGTTTGAAAAAAATGTACTATTCTGAATTCTTATGAAAATGTTACTTATCCTTAAGAAGTTCCTAATTGACCTTGTCCCCTTCCCAGAAACAAAGGCTAAGACTCTGGTTGGCGTAACCCACACCAATCAACAAAACAGTTTGCTCCTCTAAGTATGGGCATCCCTCGTGGGGATCTGCTGCTAAGATAGCTCTTCTGCTTTCTCTGCATTCACCACACTTTAAATAAACTTTTGCTATACCAATATTGACCCCCCCCCCAATTTCCACTAAGAGCCTCACTTCTTCATTCTTCAATGGAGGGGACCCAGAAGAGTGCACCTATCTGAGGCAACATAGCGCGTTGTGGGGTGGGAGGGTGGGCTCCTATACTAGGGATTGAATCCACAGTCTTCCCATTGAGCTATAGTCTCTAGCGCTTTTCAAGTTTTCATTTTGAAACAGGGTCTCAGTAAATTGCTAAGTTACCCAGGCTGAGCTCAAACTTTCCATTCTTCTTCTGGAGTCTCCCAGAGTGCTGCATTAACAGGCGTGCACCACCATGCCCAATGTATTCTTTTTAGTTCTGTGATGTTATGTTTCATATTTGCCTTTCTAGAACTTACTATACCTTCAGCCACACAAATCATATGTAGTATGTGACGTCACACATGGATGAATTAGCACTGTGATTTTGATAACCCTTTATAGATGAGTTATCTGAGACAGAAAGTTTAAATTTTTTTTTTTTTGTATTGGGGATTGAATTCATAACTTTGCACTTGCCAGGCAGGTGCTTATGCCACAGAGCTAAATTCCCAGCCCTAAGTATTTTTCTCCCAAATACCATTTATTGAGAAACTTAGTTCTCAAGCAGTCATTTTAAATTTACGATCAAAAGCTAGACTTGAAGAAGGCGCTGAGGTCACCAAGGTCCGCTTTACAAACCTTCTATCGCAGTGCGCCTGATGATGTCATCAGAGGTGGTCGGGACGCACGCGCAGTAGCGAGGCACCGGAGCATTTTCAACACAATCTCGGGTTCCGGCATGGAGGTCAGGAGAGCGGAAGCTATGACCCCTAGTAAACTTACGTTTTCACGTCCTCAGTGGCTGGGGTCGCTGAACGGGTATTTTCTGTACATTCCTCACCCTAGAGAAACCACATCTCGTAAAGGTAATAGGCCCTGATTCCAAGGCTTAGCCTTTTAGGCTGGTAGCGTCTAGGCGCGCGCTCTGTCGCGCGCTGGCTCATCCGTCCACTGCCCACAGGACTTGGCTCTCTGTCTCGCCACCCGCAATAGCTGAAAGGAACAGTGTCTTCTGCAGCAGTGTCGAGAATCCAACAGGCGTTGGGAGAAAGAGTTCTGAGGGCACCCGCTCGGCCAGCGCTCCCGTGCCCGCCCAGCGCGCTCTCCCTACAGCGCGCGGTTACCCACGCAGCGGCAGCAGTAGGCCTTATCGCGCTGTGTCGGCTGACCTGGGTTTGGTGGCACCGACACCTGCGGCTCCCGGCCTCCGCCCGCCCCCTGGAGCAAAGAGCGCAAAGCTTACCTGGAGGCGTCACCTTGCAGCCTGCGGAAGGCTCCTACCAGGGCCCCACTCACCTTCACGATGACACTATTTTAAAATTCAGATAAGTGAAATAAAACAGACACACAAATATCGCAAGGTTTCTCATACGAGAAAGCCAAAATATCAAGAACAAAATAAAAGATAATAGGAAATAAGGAGATCTTTCCCAAATGGGAAGGAGATCAAGAGATGGAGGGAGGGAAGAAGGGGATGAAAAAAAGTTAAGATACCTTATGTGCAGTTGCCAGCTATCCCCACGAGGAATGTAACCATTATTGTCCTGCAGACGTGTATTAATAAAAAATAAAAACTGAAAAAAGATACTCTGATAATTTATTTTTGAAATAAAGATAATGCTGTCGTTTTTTAAAATATGAACTTTGCATTTTCAATGACTTTGGAGATTCTTGATATTTTTGATGGTTTTGACATTAAGCTCATTTTGATGTTAAGTTGAAAATGTCAGATAATGATAGCAGAGTGAAATGTTTTTCTTTTTGTTGGTTACATCTAAATTACTTTGGAAAGTGATTTTAGTGAGAAAGAGGAACTCATTTAATAAAATAAAAATCTGTAGTCTTACAATTGGTTATGAGGTACCTGTAATCCTAGCACTTGCGAGATTGAAGCAGGAGGATCACCATGAGTTTGAGGCCACATAAATGAGTTCAAGGCCAGCATGCACTACATAGTGAAATGCTGTCTCAAAAAAAAAAGGTTATGAGGTTAGAAGATAGGAATAAATTAGAAAAACTCATAAAAGAGAGCAAAAGGCAAAGGTTTTGTGAGGCAGTCCCAAATAGAACCAAAATATGGAACTGTATCTTTATCTTACATATTTAAGGTGTGTGTGTTGTTTTTCCAGTTTGATTACAATTGTCCTTGTTTGCGATGAATATTCAAAAGTGAAGATTGGTGGTACAATGATTGCCTTATGAGGGCCAGGGTTTCATCTCTAATACTGGAAAAAGGCATCTCACTTGTTTCATTCAGAAACAGATATTGTTCTTGTAGTTTATTATTTCATTCTTTTTCTATAATTCTGATGGGCACTGTATATTAAGATAAACAAGTTTGTATGCAATTTTAGCTATTAATACCTGACTAAGCCTTCTGCAGTTTACATTGAGTCTAAGGGGAGGGGGCTATGTAAGTTTTCCTAAAAGCAATGAATACTGGTATTCTGGTTGGTGATTATGTTCCTGAAAAACATTTGTTTTTAGGGTAATGATAATGTTGTAATAACTTGTACATGTTACTTCTCAGAAAATTGTATAACTTGTAGTATATCTATTTCATTTAACTCTACATTTCTTGTTTTATAGATAAACTTGCTGGTATCCACAATACTCATTTTTAAAACAGGACTACCTCATCTGCAGGTGAGTTGGCAACTAGAGGTAAACTGTATTTAACTTTTTTTTTTTTTGCTGGATTACAGTAGTAATGTAAGCTTGTTGGAGAAAAGACAATCAGTATAGAAATATGTGATGTAGAAAGTAATCTGGTTTCCCATCTAGAAGTTACATCATTAATAATTATATGATTTACTTTTTCATCCCTGGGACAAAATACCCCAACACTTGCATCTTAAAGAAGAATATTATGTAACTCACAGTTTTAAGCTGGTTCAGTCAATGGTAGTTTCACTCTGTGGTGGGAGGGCATGAAAGAGGAATGCTACTTATCCTGTGGTGGCCAGGAAGGAGAGAACAGAACAGCCAGATAGAAATACTGCCTTCCACATCACACCTCCAGTGACCTACCTCTTCTATCCATACCCCGCCTCCAAACAACACCTTCAGCTAAAAACTCATTAGTGGATTAATGCTCTGATGAATATAGTGACACCATGATCCAATCACCTTCCAAAAGCCCCATGGATAAACATATGGGACTTTTGGAGTACATTTTGGATATAAGCCATAATAATAATTTAGCATATATACTATTAGTTTTCAAAAAAGGAAATATAAGCATGTGTAGTGAACTTTCTGTTTAAGGTAATGTATTGACGTTTCTTTTTTTTTTGTTTTTTGTTTTGTTTTGTTTTTTGGTTTTTTTGGTACTGGGGATTGAACTCACAACCTCGCGCTTGGCAGGCAGGCACTTACGCCACTGAGCTAAATCCCCAGCCCATGTGTTGATGTTTCTATGAAAGTTTCTTGAAAATCTTATTCTTTTTAAAGCCTGAATACTAACATGAAAGTCAGAAGTTTTAGTATTGTAAATTTAAAGTAGTAAGCATTCTTCCATGAACATCTTTGAATACATATGCAATTATCTCAGAGATACTTCCACTCTGAATAGAATTTCTGAAGCAGAGTATGTATTCTTTTTTTTTCTGTTTGTTAATTCAGAAAAATACTCATTGAACATCTAGTATGTGTAGGCACTGGGCTTGATGTTAGCAAAAAGACTAGAACTACCCTTTGTGAAGGAATATGAATGAATCACACAAGTATATGTGGTTATAATTATAACTCTGACAAGTATTATGGAAAAAGACATGGTATTGTGAAAGCATATAATCAGAAGGATTTGACTTCATCAAGTGACTAGAGATTTCCATGGGGAAGTTCAAGGCAAATACTTGAAGGCTGAATTGGTACGAACCAGGGCGAGAGGCTGTGGAGAACATTGAGGCCATAATAAACAGCAAAGATCCTATAACAAGTTAACATATACTGAGTTGGGAGAACTGAGTCATGGAGTAAGTATGACATTCAAATGGAGGTGATAGTATAGGTGGGAAGTTATGTTAGTTTTTGTTTTATCTTACAAGCAGTAGAAAACCATTGGATTCTGGGAGGCATGATTGTGTAGAACGGAATCAAATTTGCACTTTCAACTTGCATTTTACTACTGAGTAGAGGGTACAGTGCAGAGGAATGAAGTAAAAGCAAGTTTAGTTCGGAGACTTTTGTAGGAATTGAAACATAATAGTAGTGTTATGAATTAAAAACTAGTGGGCAACTTAACACCAGTTGATTTGAATCAGCGTGGTGCTGAACGTGGATAGCCCACCTGAGGAAAGTTCCTAGCATAAAAAAAAAAGAGACAGGGTGAGGAAGAGGGTAGTATTGTGGGTTCTCTTAAGTGGGTGTTGTTTGGAGCCATTAGTTCTCCTGGAGGAGCTTGTCATCCTGGCTTGTCTGATATGAACTCAGCTAGTATCATTGGAGGTGCTGGGGACCTTGTTGAGAATGGCTGCAGTTCACTTTGGGGGAGCTTTGGTCCTTAATTTGAGCATTGCTTCCTAGTTCTGGAGGGGAAGATGATGTTTAATGTCCAGGAAAAGTTTGGCATGCTGACTTCCTGATATGTACTTGGCTCTTCTCATCATTGGAGGAGCTTATGACCGTGTCACTGAGAACTTTCTGGGGGAACCCTGGTTCTTATTTTGAGTGTCGTTTCTTGGCTCCAGTACAGAACCCTCGACCTACTGACACAGATCCAGCTGGCATAGACTTTCTAGCTTCCACATCTGACCTTTTGGCTTTCCCAGTGCAGATCTGTAAAACAGACTTGCATGAGTCCTTCTCGTGGGCTCTAGGGCCTCCAGTTGGACTCGTGGGAGGGACTGTCATGGGCTCTAGGTCTTTACCTGGACTCATACAGGACATTGCTGTGGGACCCAGGCCCTTGGCTAGAGTTTTTAGGTCTTTAGTGTTGTGGACAGATTTCTTGCACTTTCTTGTATTTAACTCTGGGTGACCATCATAAAAATAATATAAATTCTGTGTCCTGTATGTAATTTTTCTCCTTGCAAGCCTTGATTACAACAAATAGCTTAAACGAGGATGTGGCCATTTTGGTTGAAAGATGTAGTCTAGAGATATTTAGATATTATTGTCGGAACTTGGTAGGGTGAAGATGAGAGTAAAAAAGAAATAGCTCACAGTGATGGTAACTCCTGTTTATGGTGCATATGGACTTTTTAGATATATTAGTATTTTTCCACAACTCGTCATTTGCTTATTGTTGGTTTATAGTAAGTATTCAGTCATATTAAGGAATTGTTTCTCTGTTTAGAGTATATAAAGAATTTTTATAAAAAATTACTATTGAATTTTTTCAGGTGCCTTTTAGACATCTGCTAGCTTGAGCCTAATTTTTTTTTCAAGTTGAATTATCATATTAATATATGCTCTCTAAAAGTTGGATCATCCTTATATTCTAGGAATAGAATCTTTTTGTGGTTATAGCATATTATTTTTTAGGATTTTTGTCTCCATTCTTAAATGAAATTTTTTTTGAAACAAGGTCTTGGTTTGTAGTTTAGGCTGGCTTGAACTCACTATGTAGTCCTAGCTGGCCTCAAACTCTCTGTGATCCTCTTGCCTCAGCCTCCAAAGTGCTGGGATTATAGGCGTGCACCACCATGCCTGGCAATTGGTTTTGAAAAAACTTTTTTTTATAGATATAAATGATCCAAATTATATTGTTTTGCTAGATATTTGATTGATGTAAATAGCATAAGGCCAGATGGTACAATTAAATGTAAAAATGAGGATTGTCACTGTTTTTCCTTTTTTATAACAGTTAAAGATAAGATCACAATGAATTTCTCAAATTTTGAAACAAAATTTATATTTATTCCAACATAAGATACAGGGCCCCCCTCCAAAAAAACCCACATACACATGACTCCCAAGAAAACAAAAACTCTTGGGGCTCTATTGTAGCTTAGTAGTAGCATATACGCCCAGCACAAATGCAAAAAAAAAAAAAAAAAAAAAAAAAAAAAAAATTAAAAGGAGAAGAAAAAAACCCTGAACTATAATCTTTTGTCAAAAGTTTATTAAGATATGTGCCTGGAAATAGATAAAACAGCCCAAATAGTGATGTTTTAAAATTTGCTTTCTTTGAGAAATAATTATTTTTCATATAATTATTTGTAATGATTAATCCACTCCTTGGTAGTTAGAATGTTCCAGGGACATTGCCTAGAAGGACAAAACTACAATGAAGAAGGGGTAAGGATTTAGCTCAGCGATGTAAGCACCTGTGTGGCAAGCACGAGATTGTGAGTTCAAGCCCCGGTACCAAAAAAAATAAATTAAAAAAAAATAAAAAGATATTATAAAACTACATTGAAGTGGGCTGGGGATTTAGCTCAGCGGCATAAACACCTGCCTTGTAAGCATGAGGTCATGAGTTCTATCCCTGGTACCGATTTAAAAAGAAAAAAAAACCACCTACATTGAAGATCTGTATGGTGGCCCTATTCGGGCTGGCCTTGAACTTATTTCGTAGCCCAGGCAGACCTCAAACTTGCCATGATCCTCCTGCCTCAGCTTCCCAAGTGCTGGGATTACAGGCATGCACTACCACACCTGGCTGAAGAAATCTCTTTTTCATGTAATTCCAGTTGAATATATTTATTCTTCTTGTAGTTTGTGTATTTGCTGGAAGAAATCTAAACAAATGGGGGAAAGAAGAAAGTGTTTTCTTAGGCCAAAATACAGAGTGACTAAATTGGTTACTAAATTTTGCAAATTTTGATTTCTAGTCTACACCATATTCTAGGTGGGCCTTATGCTACTACACCTCACTTGGCTAGGCCTCAACATATCCACTGCCCCAGGATCACTGTGAACCCTGGCTACTCCCTTTGTAGCTTCCTCAGTGTGTGCAAGTCACCTTTCCCAAATATAATCTTAGTTGTCCCAGCATGTTGGAGATGTGTTCTGAATTGTATTTTCTAAAATGCTTGCCTGGTTGGTCAGAAGACAGGAGGCCTTTTTCCATGAGGTGTTTTGTTGTTCCTCTGGTCAACCCACACCCTTTTTGTGCCACCTTGTACCTTTTACAAATTATATTCCTCTTATCCTGGTGTCAGACTTTGTGTCTCTTCCGTTTTAACCTATTCCTGATTCTTGCAGGCTTATGTGATCTCTCTTCTTTGGCCTTCCTAGACTTGAATCTTATTCTTTCTCCTTTCTCAGTTCTTATTCTGTGTGTCCGTGTTCTCCCCTCCAATTCTTTCTAATGCGGTTTTTGATGTCTACCTATACGAAAAAACCCCACAGTGTACAGCATCTCAAAACTCAAAAAGGGGCTTTATTCCTTATCTATTCCTTTTTCTGGACTCCTTTTCTGAACGGTATGCAGTAATATTAATCATTTACAGTATATCAGAATAAATAAACTGTCATCTGTCTTTTTAATATTTCTCTGTGGAAAGCCACTTGGAGTCTGACGTGGCACAGTCTTGGCAGCTCTCATCTTGCTTACCCACAGTACCGAATAACTTTCCTGTCTTTCTCCCTCTACTGGAAAACCAGTTTCCCTAAGAGGTGTGTCTGGTACCACTCCCCCTCTTGCTGAGCCTGCCTTTTCATGACTTCACACTCTGGTCTCTGTTCTTCTGTGACCAGGGTTGACATGACTGGCTCAGGAACACTAGGTTCCCTTTAGAGAACTGGTTGGTAGTGGAAATTTTGGAGGGGAAATTGGTTTCGCAGCTTAGGCAGGGACAAGCATCTGGTCACAGTAGTGGCTATAGGCTCCTGCCAGAAAGAGGCACAAGGTGATGTTTCATGGAGGTACATGCCTAGAAGAAGCAGTCTGAAGAAAGCCAAGATGGGGAGAGGTGGTTGAGCCCAGTTAGCTGACATTGTCTAGAACTGGCTGAGCTGGTTTGACAAGACCCTTTGGAGAGGTGTTGGCATCAGCT
Source organism: Dolichotis patagonum (assembly GCA_004027295.1). Lineage (NCBI taxonomy): Eukaryota > Metazoa > Chordata > Mammalia > Rodentia > Caviidae > Dolichotis > Dolichotis patagonum. The sequence continues at coordinate 46,906 of PVJX010003286.1, read as the reverse complement.
GGTTAACAGTAGGTCAGGCAGGGTAAGTTACAGTGGGCCAATGTGAGGCTAGAGGCTATGGCCTTTGAGATATGGGTGCGCTTGAGGCTTGTCTGGACTTGCAAAAGGCAAAGGTATTAACTTGACCTTCCCAGGTGGTGGTAGCTGATGCAGGGTTGGAGATGGAGCCTACTGTATGGTTTCAAGGAGCTGACCTAAACCTTGTCAGGCCCTTTCCCTTCACAAAGGGGCCCAGTTTGGTTGGTGGCAGTAGCTTGGGGGTTTTGGTGCTGTTCAAGGTTCCCAGGGACTGGGAGAAGAGCCTAGATCTCTTGTCAGTCTTCTTCCCTAGTGCATGGAAAACCTGTAACAGCTCCAGCTTGTGTGCTCTTGGCAGGTATATACCAGTACTTGGCAGGTATATACCAGCTGCTATATACCAGTACAATCAGGATCCTGCCAAACTCTTGGTCAAGTGCAGGTGGTTTCTCTTGTGCTTTCTGTTGGGAATGATTGGCTTATTTTCTGCCTTAACTTTGTACCTGGACTACTTCCTCTCCTGTGCTTTCTTATATTTTTTTTCTGTGGTCCTCTTGGGCCATACTTGTTCACAGCCCTTAGCTTACCTTCTGTACCCATTCACCTCAGTGGTTGCAGTGTCTTTGGCTTCGATGATGGTGGGATGACTGGATTGGTCAAGAGCGTGCAAAGAATGAAAAAGTTGGAAAAGGTAAATGTCCTCCACCAGGGCAGTAACACCTGCCCAACCTGGGTTAGACCCAATCTCCTTATCAAGTGTCCCTTTGTCCTTGAGAGTCAAGGAGTTCTTTTCCCAGTGGACATCTTCAGAACTAGGTGTCTCTTGGCTTAGAGGTTTAATGAGAGCCTGCAGCTCTTGAGGGTCAGGACTGCTAAGGGAAGTAGTCATGGATTTTGTTCACCTGTTAGGATCTGTTAGGAACCCAAAGGCTTGGAAAGCTTAGTTTCCATCTCATCCTTGTTCTTCTTTTCTGGTTGTTCCTAGCTTGGAGACAGTGCCAAGAGATGAGTAGAACTCTATATTGGAGCTTTTGGTGAAGTCAGGCATCACAAAAGGTCCCTTGCAACAAGTGATAAAGAACAAGCAAAAAAACCTTCCAGGCCAGTCACTGACGCTCCTGCAACTAAAATTCAGCTGAAAAACCCTAAGTGTCTGTCAGAGGAAGTGCTTGTTTGCAGTGCAGTGGCTGGGCTCAGGTGGTGGGCTCCTCTCAAGCATTAGTGTACATCTGCGACTGTGGGATGTGGAGAATCCTGAAGGTTATGGTAGGCACTGTGTCGGGCTCAAGGCTTGCAGACCCAGGGATGTTTCCATCTCTGAGGAAGTTTCTCTGCCTGCAAAGGAACTGAGAAAAATGTCAGTCCCTAAGTGAGGTGCGTCTGCCATATACCAGTACAATCAGGATCCTGCCAAACTCAGCAAGGCATTTCCTTGAGCGCTTCTTCAGGACTATGGACAAGGCCCTGTGTTAGGAGCTAGAAGGTAACTGTTCTCCTTTTTGCTTATCACCTGGTGTCTGTTTCATGGCTTTCCTTTTATGTGCTAGGATTGTTGTCAGCTAATGGAAAAGTAAAAATGATTTTTAGAACATTATATTTTGTGGTCACAGTGGTAGAACACTGCTACTATGCATTAGGCCCTGGGCTTCATCCCAAGTACCTCATATCCAACCCATATGTACAAACATATGCACACACACGGAAGCATACATAACACTACATGTGCATGCATAAACATACATGCACACCCTGCGAGATGGTAGTGTCTTCCTGTCAGATCCACTCAGTGCGTTCACCTCTCTGGCTAGTATAAGAGTGCTTTTTGCTGTGGCCCGGGAGAGCGCATTGGAGGTCTTCCTTGTGAAATATATGAGCGGGACAGATACTGAGCTACATGCTTTGGACAGGATCTCTGAAACATAAAGTCTTAAAACTTGGTGAAAATGAAGGAAAATGAATTACCACCATAAGTTTTAAAGTGTTTTCCAAAGAGACCACAGCAATGGATGAAAAAAGGGAATTGATTATGAGTGGTGATACAGGGGAACTGATCCACAGAGTGCTGAAAAGTACGGCCTGCCTCAGTTGGCTCCTGGGGTTCTCTTCAGTGCAGCAGGGATGGCCATCATGTTGTACAGACTCCGGAAGTGGAGAGATCTGGACAAAGGTAGTGGTAGTGGGTGAAGTCTCAGGACTGAAATTCTGCCTATCTATGTCCCCATCAATAGCCAGGTGTGGACTGGACCTTTTAGGGCCAGATTCTAGGAATCAGGCTAACCTGATTCTTTCCCCTTATTGATCTTGGTACTCACCTTGGAAACTCTTTTCTGTTCTTGTATGAGCAGACTCAGACTAGTACATGGAAAAGAAGTGGAGACTTGTGTTCAAATATTTGTGGGCTGAGCCTCCTTCAGAACCATCACTATTTCTGGTTGAGGGGCAGAGGCCTCACTCTATGCATGTGACACAGTCATAGGTTTGCAGGCAGAAGCCGAATTCTCCAGACAGCACAGGCCTCACCACCCTGATTGGAGTAGCACACCTGGCTCCTTGTTGGTATGCATGAAACATGACTTGTCCCTGATTCAGAATGTGTGGTAGTGCCCTTGAACCAGGCTGGCAGACAGTGATGGATACACTGGAATGATGGCATTGGCATGGCCCATCATGGACATGGAAGCAATGGGCCGTGCCATGGTTAGTGACAGTCAGCAAAAGACCTCGAGTGAGGGAGGCCTGTTTTCAGAGTTTCTCGTGATAGCCCACTGCCATATACCTGGATAGGAGACAGCTAGCATGGACATCTGGCTGTGGCCAATAATCCCTGAAAACCTACTTGTACTAGAATGTTGGTAAAGACAGGCACAAGCCGGGACTGGCTGAGATGAGGGGGCAGAGACTGAAGCAGGAGCCATGCCAAACTGAGGGCTAGAGTTGAGACTCTGGAGGAGTTGCAGGCACTTGCCGTTAAGGAAGCTGCTTTGCTCACCACAGGAAATGAGAGCTGCAGTGAGCTAGAGGTTCCAAGGGCTGGTGGGCTTTGGGCATTTTCTGGAGGAAGCCAGAGGGCCGTGAAACACTGGTAAGCTTGACGAATTCTCGCTGTATTTGAGTGTAATTTATCCTAAGGTCCTTGTGGTCAGGAAGCCTTTGAGATTTCAGCAACAAACTATTCCATGAGGTTCCAGCAACGAAACTGTTTCAAATGGCTGTTAAGTGCTGGAGTGGTTTGGAATTCTTCCAATGAACTGCCTTTTCTTGCACTTTGGTCACCTAAGACCCCCGGGGTCCCGGTCCTATGTGCTCCCTGGGTCAGAAGTGGCATCTCCCTACCCTGTTCTACCCTTGAGTCTGCACTTGTCCCATCTCATAGCTATGAGTCATGGAATTGATGCCTTTCAGACCTAGGAGGTCCTTAAGAACTTGTAACTTTTATCAGTTTATGAGTGAGGAAATAGGTCAGAGAGGTCCCACTGACTTGTCTAAGTTTTCCCATGCTTTAAGTTAGGGGACCGGGTTATAAATATGTGTCATTTTTTTCAGTAATTGTATGCTCAGCAAAGACTTAAAACTGAAAGAAAAACTTTTAACAATGGTATTTTTGTTCATTAGAAAACAATATTGCTGTTGCCTAATTATCTTCTATTTTCATTTCGTGTATGTCTCTGTGATGCCTGATTAAAATTAGGACTTCTGACATCACATTTTTGAAAATCTCTTTTCCATTCCCAAGGCTTGTCATATCCACTTAGAATGTCTAAGGGACATTCTAAGTGGATATGGACCTGAATGTGTAGGGGATTGTTATGCGAAGATGCTGTGAACTGGACAAACTAACATTCAATAAGAGCTGCCTTCCTGCCCATTCTCTAAGTCAGGTGTTCTTCAAATGCTGGTTAAACTATAAAACAAAGAAAGCTAATGATTTCACTGCTATGAAAATACATAAAACTTCCTCCCTGCAGTAACCTTAAGAGCTGCTGCTGATTGATTCATGTAACTTGGCACCACTAAACCTGCTGGGTGACACTTTGATTGGTATGTCTCCCATGGATTTAGACAAGCACAGCTGTTGGCCTGTACAATGCCCCCCCCGTGGGACTTTGGCTGGGTGGGGCTTTTGACCTGTATATACCTGGCATGGAATTTGCCCATGTAGAACTGTTAAACTGTGCCCATCTCCTGTAGGATTTTGACTGGCTGGAGCTGTTGACCTTGTATGTACCTTTTATGGGATTTGTCTAAAAGGTGCTCTTGAATATGTATGTGCTTCGTGTGGGTCCTTCTTCACTACTATGGTTCTTTGTTAGTGCTCATTATTTAGTCTTACTAAACCTTATCTTCACAAAATCTGTCTCTGGGCATTTTCCTGGTCTCTTGGAAACGTCCTCCATCGTCTCAGGACATCCTATCTGTGGTTGACACAACTGGTTAACCAGCCAGGATGCCAGAGTAATATCCATGAGTACTGAGATTATTGTCATTATCAAAGCTGGAGGTGAAATCCTGGAATATTTGTTCCTCTATGTGGTAAAAGGTGGCAGCCTTTATGTTTGTTTGGGAACTACCATGTAGAAGGAAGCCCTGAAAAGTCTTCTGAGGCTAGGGAAAATGTTAGTGCATACCAAAACCCCCATGGAGGGTTCAAGTCTCCCACTTGGCAAAATGGCACATGGACAGAAAAGAAAGACAAAGAGAATATTCTGCAGGTGAGGAGCTCTGGGATGACCCAGTGTTCTCTGTGGAACAAATGGCCTCAAGTCCAAAAAATCATGGCTTTCATAGATATTAATCAGGGAGGTGGGTAGGGATTGTGGCAGAGTGCTAGGGAAAAGAAACTTTGCAGCCACTGGCTGTAAGGAGAAACAGAGTGATTTTGTAGCAGGCATAGAGGCTTTCCAATTAGCAGTGCAATGGGTAGTTTAATGTATGCAAGACTGGCACCTTTACTGCCAGGAAGGTATAAATCTTTTTTTTTTTTTTTTTTTTTTGGTATCAGGGATTG
>PVJX010003286.1:0-41783 GCA_004027295.1 Dolichotis patagonum | reverse complement strand
CAGTTGTCACCCACATGCTGTAATAAGACCAATTTGCATTTTGACTGGATTTAATCACATTCTTTTAGCCAATTAAGGGAGCATCTGGTTCTATATAGGCTGCTCTGCTCTGGATATCTCAGAATAGGTTTAAGGAAGGGTCAGGGAAAGATGGAGGCAAGAAACGTTGTTTCTCAGGAGATCACAGTTTGGCAGTCTCCCACAAGTAAGCAATAAGATTTATAGAAAAAGATCTATGTGAGACTTTCTCACAGAGTAGCCATGCAGTAGCCCCTCATGGTAGTAGAGAATGAGCTTTAAGCTCAAATACTTGCCAAGCAAGTACAGGTAGAAGAGAACTGAGAAGAACTATGACAGTGCCTGTGCTAGGGATGGACACTGCCATAAAGAAGGAGACAGAGGAAGAAGGTCCCGGCTACCAGACGGAGCTCTAGCTGGAGCCTGACCCCAAGCTGCTGTGGAGATTAAGTCAGACTGCAAAGGTGGATATTAGGTAGAAATGTATTTTACAGGTTACACACAACCCTTACTGGCTCCTGATGCCTGTTAATGCTGGACATAGTAGCACTCATTTGTAATCCTAGCAGTCAGAAGGCTGAGGCATGAGGATTGCTGTGAGTCTGAGGCCACTCTGGGCTACATAGTATGTTCAAAGCCAGTTTGGTACATGGCAAGACCCTGTCTCAAAACAAAACAAAACAAAACAAAACAAAACAAAACAAAACAAAACAAAACAAGAAAAGGTAAAAAGAAAGCTGGGATTGACTTCTGCCTTAGGATGCCAAAGGAGGCAAAACCAAACTTCCTACCTGGGAAGAGAAGAGAGGCTATTAGGGAACATCGTTGCTGAATTCTGTGGTGAAAGTTGACATTTTTGTTCTGTTGACATGACAAACATTTCTTATGAGCATCGTGTGATAATTTTTAAGCTGTATTGGTGTGATTAACTTGCTCTTGTGCTGCGTTATATATACTGAACTGTAACATCTGAAAGAGTGAAGTAAAAGAAGAAAAAATAATAACAGACCTTTTTAAAGTCCAAGTAGCTACAAGGCTACAACAGAAAACCAGTAAGTTTGAGGATACATTTTTGGTAAGGGAAAATTTGGATGTCAAAATAATTTTTTTGTCCTAAAGTAAAATGACTACTTGGCACCAAAAACACAAGGAAAGATAAGAGCAAAATTAAAGGTTTTAAAGAAAATTAGAAGGTTATGTTAAATCAAGGAAAATTTGTAGAGAATGAAACATGAGGAAAAAATATCTGATTATGTCTGATTAAGTTGGTTATAATTAGAATATTAAAGAGTTTTCTAAAATCAAATTTTGATGCTAGAATCACTAGAATCTAATTATCTATGTTTAACATTGATCTGCTTGTACAAAATTAGCAAAATTTACAAGAGTTGCCCTAAAAAACAAACTTTTGTGATTTTTTTCAACATTTTTTCATGTTTTCTGCTATCGCTAGTTTTTAATTATGTGGTGAGAAATCTACCTTTGAACAGTTTTGCCATCTAAAACCTGCCCTGTGCCTTTTTGTTTTAAGTAGGTTCATCAAGTAATAAGTCTGTCTGTAGTCATTAACATGGTTTCTTAAACTTGTGAAAAGTCTAAAACTATTTTTTGATTCTTTTTTGTTGGTGATGTTAGCCTGAATAGAATTGTTACAGTGCCACACTGATAATCAAAAGGATTGGATATTATTAATCTGAGGAATATATTTATAAACAAAAGAAAGTCCATTGGTCCTGATACAATGTGTCAGTTTGATTGCTATCTTAAAATACTGCATAAAATACAGATGCTCCTCATTTAACAACCTCTGTTTAATGACTGTTTGGACTTACTTATGTATAGTTCTGTACTTCTTGTTTATAGACCTCAGTGTCTTTTTTATTATAGAGTACACCTTGTTTGTATACTATAGTGATGTAATTTTTTTTATTGTACTATACTGTACTGTGTGGGTCCTTCTTCACTACTATGGTTCTTTGTTAGTGCTCATTATTTAGTTTTACTAAACCTTATCTTCACAAAATCTGTCTCTGGGCATTTTCCTGGTCTCTTGGAAACGTCCTCCATCGTCTCAGGACATCCTATCTGTGGTTGACACAACTGGCTAACCAGCCAGGATGCCAGAGTAATCTCTGAGTAATGCTCAGAGTAATGCTCTGTTATACATTATAGTACTGTATATAAGAGTTGTACAAATAAAAGCAATCATCAAGTTGGCGTTTCCTTTGACCATTTTCTTTGCTCTGAATATTGTACATATTCTGTATGATTCCTCATTTAGTGACCAATTTAATGGCCCAGTCACAGGCACAGAACTCAGTTGTGAAACAAGGAATGACTGTAAGTAACTAAATTATCCTATCAGTTACTAAATTTATTCCATGCCATTCATGCCAGAATTCTAACCATGGCTGGTTTTTTTTTGTTTGTTTGTTTGTTTTTGGTACTGGGGATATAACTCACAACAACCTCATGTTTGCCAGGCAAGCACTGTGCTGCTGATCTATATCCCTGACCCTGTTCTAAGTCTTTTTTCATTTACAATTTTGATTCTTCTCTGAAGCTTTTACCATGAGATTCATGGAAAAGACTCCTAACTACTACTGACAAATTGGTTCTTTCTTTGATTGTCTTTGGTAAAAATTGCCTTCTAAATTTCTTTGTTGTTCAAATGTGGTAAAAAGGGTTATAACACTGACTTTCAACCATCAATCACTTACCCTCCAGCATGGGACCTGTTAAGAACAACAACCAGATTGGTAATGTGTCCAGAAAGAATCTCATACAGACAAGAGAGGATATAGGGAAAGTATAAGTACTGTCAAATCAAGATGGAGTCACTTGTGTCAGTCCTACCAAAAATTAAAGCAAATAGGTTGTGAAGGAAGGGTCCTTTTGCATGTATGCCTGTTGGTAACTAGTACAAAAGATTCTGTCAAAATCCTAAGTTTGACAAAGTAAATTTGAGCTTGATTTAATAAAACTGCCATTGGAAAGTCTGGATTTTGAGATGTTCACACTGAACATCATTTTATATACCAAAGACAGTACGAAGCTGGTATTGATGATAGTCCCAAAAACAATAACTAAATTGACTGCTGGGTGTTCAGTGAGCTGTCTTTGTGATTTCTTATTATTCTCCCATAACAACACAACCAGATGCTTTGATGCAATAGAAGCAAATGTTATGCTGGAGTAGTACACCCACTGTGCTAAGGCACAACTGGACAACCTTCTAAGAACTTGGACTTAAATTTATGTTCTTAGAACTTGGATTTAAATTTGTTTAATGCCACTAAATATGTATTTTGCCTGATACAGAAACAAATGAACATAGATAAACCTATGCTACAGGATACAGTGTTTGATGACCTGGAGTGGCTACATGCCATAGAGTGGAAGTAAGAGGGGAGCTCCTCTCCGTCTTGAAAATAATGGCAGTACATCTCTGTCCTTTGTAAATGTGGCGTGGACCCCCACAGGTCAATGCAGGCCACTGTACTTGTGGATACTACCTGGAAAAATTATTTTATTCAATTTGCTAGCTGTGTTAGCAGAACTTGTCGCAACCTGTTATTTTCTGTATTGATGTTTTTGGGATTTGGTGGCAGTGTACATCTTACTGTATCACCTGAGGGACATTGCGGAAGATGGGTGTGATAAGATTGTAAGGGCATTCGGGTACATGAAGGCAGGGATGGAGTACATCATCCGTAAGAAAAATAGGGACATTTGACACCATGTCTCTGAAACACACCTTTTTCATTCCCAAGACTTGCCAACTTGAGAGAACATTCTAAGCAGACAGGAACCAGAATCTGAAAAAATGTTTGAAGAACACTGCTAACAAATTACTGTTGGGCCGGGGATTTAGCTCAGTGGCTTAAGTGCCTGCCTGGCAAGCTCGAGGTCATGAGTTCGATCCCCGGTACCAAAAAAAAAAAAAAAAAAATTACTGTTATCTCGAAGTGGTCTTCTGGTCCAGATGCTAAATCAAGCTGTCCCATGGAATGCTATTCATGAAAAAAACACACAAAAAAGTACAGCCATTCCTGAAGAATCTAGAGAGCTGCTGAGCAATACTCCTATCCAGGTACCACTAGACTTACTAGGCCTGCTGATTTTGCTGTCTCTCTTGGGTTTGACTTGGTGGGAATGTTGACCTAGTTGCACCTCTAGTGGAATTTGGCCACAAAGTGCTATTGAACTGATACATGTTTCTTGTAGACCTTCCTTGCAACTGAGTGGTGAATAACTGTGCTTTCCTGTTAGATTTAATAAACCTTATCTTTCAGAAAGCAGTCTCCACTTATTTTCTTTGGTCACATGGAAATCTCCACTGCCCACATCTGGCTATGGACAAGACAAGGTCACATACCATTTCCTAGAGTTCACTTACAACCAGTTTGGGTGGTAAATTTAAAAGGTCATTCATTATCCTCTTCAAGGCTATCTTTTAATCATAAGTCAAAATGACTGAGAGTTTCTTGAGAAATCCTTTTGATTTCTCAAGAAAAAAGTATATATATATATATATATATATATATATATATATTTTTTTTTTTTTTTTTTTTTTTTTGGTACCGGGGATCAAACGACCTCACGCTTGCCAGGTAGAAAAAAAAAAAGTATCTTAAACATTCTGACTTTAGTGCTACTCATCCATAAAATGATCATAATAATAGTAACAGTGATAATTGATCCATGAATGAAAGTAGTATATTATGTACTACATATGATTATTTGGATGAAGATAAGTTCTGAAAAGACAGACAAAAATGAAAACACAAACTCAAAAGAATACTACATATTGACAATTTAAAAGTATCAGAGAATAGTGAATTTACTAATAAATGAAATTCTATTAACATGCAGTATTATAAAACATTTTTACTTTATTGAATATAATAAACCAAAAAATATCGAACAGGTGATTTTATATAAACTAGTTGTTTTGGTTACTTTTCTCTCCTTGCTGCGACAAAATATCCAGCACCTCAGTGGAAGGAAGGAGAGGCTTATTTAACTTAACAGTTTGTGGAGGCTTTAGTCCATAATCAGCTGGCTCCAAGGCAGGGTGGCGTGGCACCAGGGCAACACTTTAAGGCACCAGCCAGCAAAAGCAGCCAGAGCAAAACAGGGAAGCAAGCATCTTCTCTCTTACATTGTAAGCAGGCTACTGCCCCCCCCCACCTTGGGTGGTTGTAGCATTCACATGATCTGCATACCTTCTTCTTGCACAGTCTGAGGATGTTACAAAATAAGGACCTGGCCCCCTGCTGAACCACTTAAATTTCTAAACTTCTCAAGTTGACACAATGTATCAACCATAACAATACACCCCTTGTCAGCTTGGCAACCAGACACCTTTCTTTAAACCTGTTTCCAGGTACAAAACATGCTTATTCTTAACAAAGACTTGTGCACATCCTTTTAGGCAAGAGACATTTAGTTCATCTGTAAGAGTTGCCAAAGTCCTAGAAGTTTCAGCATTGCTGAAAGTCCAAGTCCCAAGTCTCTTCCAAGATGTAAGGCAAACTCTTACCTGCAACCCTCTGTACAAATGAAAACAAAGTTAAACACAACATTCAATGACACAAGATAAATATTTCCATTCCAAAAGGTATAAACAGTGTGATACAAAGCATTGGGACCAAAGCAAGTCCAAAATTCGGCAGGACAAATGTTTAAGTCCTGTAGTTGCATGTCTGGCATCTGAAGCAATCTGTGGCAAATTGTGAGCTCCAAAGGGCTTGTGTGGTTCTCCCTCTATGGCACGTCTGGTGATTACACATTCCATGGCTTTACCCTTAGGCTGGCTTTGCTCCCTCCTTGCAGCTTTCCTTAGATGATCCACATCCTGGCTTTTCCAAAGCCAGTTTTCCAAACTGCTGGGGTCTTCATTGCACCTTTGGCTTCACATTCACAGTTTCACACACAGCGCACTCGGGCACACTGCCTGGCCTTCCAAGCCTTCTGAAATTGGGGTGGAAGCATTTTTAACCTCAGACTCACACCTTCTGTATGCACTTAAAACCAGTGCCATGTGGATGATGCCGAGGTCTGCTGCCAGTTGGAGCAGTAGCCAGGCTTCTCTCTCTCTTGGCTGTAGGGGTTGAGTGCCTGGATCACTGATCACTCTGAACCCAATTCTGAGGAACAGATTCTCTATGCCGCCACCATTCTGGAACTTGGTGTTACTGCCTTTTTAGAACATGGTGCTCTTGGCTTTTATCTCAAAGTCTCTTACTTTGGCAGTTTTGAGTCTGCAAAGGCTCAAGACTTGCTTTTTGTGATTGGCTTCAGGCCATCTTTTCTATTTTGTTCCTGCTCAGCAATAGAGATCTGTGCTCTACCTTTACAGACCACAACTTTACTGGAGCTTCCTTTCTGACCAAACTCACAATGTTTTAAATCATCCTGCTGGGCTCTTTGCTTGTGATTTCCAAACACAATCTGGCTAAAAGCCCCCACCAATAGCATGCCACAGCCTCAACATTTGACTGCCTTGAAATCTCTTCTGCCAGATTAATTAGTCTGCAGCCATCAATTTTAGTCTCAGGCAAATTCTCTGGACACAGACAAACTTTTTGCCAAGCCATAACAGTCTAGCACGCAATGCAGTTCCTTCCAGCAGAAACCTCCTGAGCCTGGTTTGTACTGGTTTTCTGGTCTTCTGAGCTCTGACCAGAATCTCCCATACAGAACAACCTAAGCTGTTCTAAGGCTGCTCTTTAAGGCAACTCTTACCTGCAACCAAACCTTTCCAAACTCTTTCCACAAGCCATTCCCAAAGGCTCTTGAACCACATGACCAGGAATAAAATACTTGGCACCCCAAAAGAATGAAGGAAAGTTTTATGTACCCAACAGTTTGTGGAGGTTTCAGTCCATAACAGCTGGCTTCAAGGCAGGGTGGCATGGCACCAAGGTGACAGCAGCCAGCATAAGTAGCCAGAGCAACAAGTGGAAAATAAGCGTCTTCTTCTCTCTTACATTGTAAGCAGGCTAGCCCCATGTTGGGTGGTTGTAGCATTCACACCATCTGCATACCTTCTTGCACAGGTTAAGAGTGTTACAAAGTAAGGACTCTGGCCCCCTGCTAAATCACTTAATTAAATTTCTAAACTTCTCAAGTTGACACAAGGTATCAGTCACACAGAACATACAGAAAAATATTATAATTAAAAATGTACTGTAAGGGGACCAAGGATTTAGCTCAGTGGCATAAGCACCTGCCTTGCAAGCACATGGTCGTGAGTTCGATCCCAGGTACTGATAAAAAAAAAATGTACTGTACCAAACATAAAAAAAAAATGAATATCTAGATTGTCATTATTCATGTATTCCATTAAAACCTGCTATAATGGTAGGCATAGCAGTGAATGCCTATAATCCTAGCACTCAGGAGGCTGAAGCAGGAGGATTGCTTCATGTAAGAAATTCTAGTGAGACCCCCCCATCTCAAACACAAGCTAACAATACAACAACAACTGGCACATCAAGATCAAACAATAAGTGCAAAGATATTCCATTACTGTGCTGATTCATGTTTCTGAATAGTACATCCCAAATACCAAATGGTAATCCCTCTGGATAGATATTTCAATGCATCTATTTAACAAGGGGAAGAAGATTGAAAAGATCATGAAAGTTTTTATTCATCCTTAAAACCTCGTTTGTAATCATTTTCAATATTCAAGAAAATGTTATCACCAAAATAATCACTTCAGTACTATAATACAATGAAAAGTTGTGTGTGGGGGGGGGGAAGGTTGTTTTTTTTATGTTTGGTTTCTTGATGCTGTGAATTAAACAAAGTTTTGCACATGCTAAGAAGATTTTCTGTCACTGGTTACACCTACAACCTGATTCCTCCCCCCCCCTTTTTTTTTTCAGTATTGAAGAGTGAGCCCAGAGTGTTTTACAGCTGAGCTACATCCTCAGCTCTTCTCATTTTTAAAATTTTGAGATAAGGTCTTACTAATTTGTCCAGGCTGGGCTTCAATTTGTCATCTTTCTGCCTTACCTCTCAAATAACTGGATGTACAGGTATGTGCCCTTTTGGTAGTGTTAGGATACACCATTTTTAAGAATCCATGTAATTGTTAAAAAATGACATAGAAAACTGATAATTCAGTTTCCCCATCTTTCTAAAATTACTTTCATTGAATTAGTATATTTATAGAAAGAATCATTTCTGAAACATTTCTAAAATGTTGATCTTCAGAAGTATCAAATGTTGAAAGAGGCAATGAAAAAACCAAACAATGGAATGTGACTTTGAATGACTGTGATAAGCTGCCTTCTCCTAGATATACCCTATTCTACCCTTAATTTTCATCTCAGTCCCTTAATATAAGTATTTGCCAAATCAACCTCATTTTGCCCAACTCTGAGACTTCACAGTATGCTCTTCTGTGTTCATTTGAAATCTTTAGTCCTTCATATTACATCTCAAACCGCCCCTTTTTTTCTTGAAAATGTCATATTTTCTCTTTTAAAAAAATTTTTTTTAAAAAATTTTATTTAAAGAAAGAAAAAAACCAACAAAACAAAACAGAAAGAAGGGTAGCAACAATACAGAGATATTTTCTCTCTTTATGTGAAATTTACTGGTCCTCATTTTTTATATTTTATTCCCCCTGACCCATACAAGACTCTGATTCTTGTTGGCCTGTGCTTAATGGAAACAATCCCAAACTTACCCTAAAATACCTGCTTACTTATAGCCTCATCTCCTCATACATCTTTCCACCTAGTTTCTAAACTATGTGACTATTACATTTTGAACAGCAGCACATTGGAAGTGGAAATATTAGTGAGAGACTTACAAATGAGACATCTTTGTATACAGTGCCAGCTTTCTATCCCAACTAGGATTTTTCCTTTGTTTCTGCTGAAACAGACTCAAGATGTCTCTGATTTCATTCTCTGCATGCATGCCCATTAACAGTTGATATTAGAAAAGAAAGGGACAAGTTCATGGGTAATCTATCCTCCTATATAACATAAGGAAACAATTTTGTGAGAAAGTAAACCATACATCCAAAGTGACATCCATAGTAAATGTCAAAGCCATATGTAAAACTAGGTTTCCAGATTTCTAGTTTAATATCTTCCAGCATTTTTCTAAGCTTTTTTGACTCTACTACATACTAACTTTAAGGCAAAGAAGTTTAATAAAAAGAAAATCTTTAAAGTTATCTCTTCTTACCTTACATAGTCAGAGAAAAGTAACATCAATTGTACATGTAAACCTTGAGGAGAGAGTACTAGAGAATGTCCGAGTAGCTGAAGCCAAAGAAAATGTGCCTAGTATGAAGGTCACTGGTCATTGGTCATTTTTAATGATCCAAGTTTATGTACAGACAACTCTTTGGAAACCCCAAGGTTGTTCCAGGTGGTGGTAGGCTTGGTAATGTCACAAAGCAGACCATTTAACAGTAGGAGGTAGCCATTAGTGATGTCAGATCTCCAACTAGAAAACAGAAAGGGGTGGAAGTAATGCAGTAGTTATACCACCATCTAAATGGTTAACTCTGAGAAAGTGAAATCAAACACTTTACATTATGGAAATCATCCCAATGTGTCCTTTATATTTTCTTGACTAAAGCTATTTATATTTATCACATTTGACATTACAATACTGTATTAGTAAGGGTTTTACTAGAGAGAACAGATATAACACAAGATATACAGATGTAAAAGAAACAACAAGATTGGCTTATGATGGTCAGCCACAGAGTCGGATGAGGAAGCGTGCAGAGGGCGTTTACACACTGGAGGCCAAAGGATTCAATCCAAGGCCTGGAGTTCACCTTAGTGTCTCATGCAAGTCCACACCAGTAGGCTGATGGGTCTGTGACAGAAGGCTGAAGGCTCTATGATGGAAGGCTGAAGAGTCTACACTGGAAGCCAGGAGACGAGGTCCAACCAAAGGTGAAGACTGGAGCTTCTCCCAAGAATGGAATGCATTCGTCCTTCCTCCTTCCCCTTTACACCTCCAGGTGATGACCCACCCTAGGGTGGGTCTTCCTCTACACCCTTGGGTATAGAATTGCTAAACCCATTTATTTAAACTTCTAAATGTCTCAAGTTGACACAATCAATCAACCACTACAATCCACCCCTTGTCAACTTGGCAACCAGACACATTTCATTAAACTAGTTCCAGATACACAGAATGCATATAATTGCACCTAACATGTTATAACTGTCCTTCATACAAACGGAAATGCACTAATTCCCCTACCAGAATATACAGTGTAACTTTTGTTTGGTTGAGGTTTACTCCTATCAGTTTATAACCTTAACATTATAACACAATTTTAACAATTCCCAAAAAACAGCATTAAGTCTAACATTATGTTACATTAGAACCATATTGGGGGGGGGCTGGGGATTTAGCTCAGCGGCATAAGCGCCTGCCTTGCAAGCAGGCAGTCGTGAGTTCGATCCCTGGTACCGATAAAAAAAAAAAAAAAAAAGAACCATATTTGGGGAGAAATGCTAATCATAATCCTCTTTTCTGTAACTGATCACGAGGTCGTAGCTGGTATTTAGAACTTCCTTCTTCCACTACCCATTCTGTATTCCCTTAGCCTTCAGCAAGCACCTCAGCAGGTCTCGGTTCTTTTCCTGGTGGAGTGACCCAAACCTTTATTCCTGAAGGCTCGGGACCACTGTCACTCTGTCTTGATTAAGCTGCTGTAATTTTCCATTGACCTTAATGACAGGGCATGGTAGTACTAAAAGGCGCCCTAAGGAATTTCCTGCACTCCACGTATATTCTTCCTTTCCTCCATTGTGGAGTAGGAGTCCAACTTCCCCTTGGTAGTCTGGGTCAATCACCCCTGACAACACTGTGACTCCCTTTTTATCTTGTTTCCTCAGAGGCATGAGGAAACCAAAATGACCAGGGGGAAGTCTTAGCTTCCAGTTCAATGGTACCATTGTTGTGCTTCCTGGTATAAGCCTTCCTCCCTCTGGAACCAAAACATCTAGGCCAGCAGAACATGAAATCAGGGGGACAGGAAGCAAAAATTTTGCTAGTGGATCACTAGGGGTAATGGTGAGTGGTGCCATTCCTACTTCCACCCCTTGATTCCTGGACCCATGAATCCTGGCTATGGGAGACACAGTGCCATATAATGAACGTTGATTTAAAGCATATACAGCCTGTTGAAGTACCTTACCCCAACCTTGCAAACTGTTGCCACCTAGCTGGTGTTGTAACTGTGTCTTCAAAAGGCCATTCCATCTTTCTATCAATCTAGCTGCTTCTGGATGGTGAGGGACATGGTAGGAGCAGTGAATTCCATAAGCATGAGCCCACTGTCTCACTTCTTTAGCTGTAAAATGTGTTCCTTGGTCAGAGGCAATGCTATGTGGAATTCCATGACGGTGGATAAGGCATTCTGTGAGTCCACAGATGGTAGTTTTAGCAGAAGCATTACGTGCAGCAAAGGCAAAGCCATAAACAGAATACGTATCTATGCCAGTGAGGACAAAGCGAAGTCCCTTCTATGATGTAAATGGTCCAATATAATCAACCTGCCACCAGGTTGCAGGTTGATCACCCCAGGGAATGCTGCCATATCGGGGACTCAGTGTTGGCCTCTGCTGCTGGCATACTGGGCATTCAGCAGTGGCTGTAGCCAGATCAGCCTTGGTGAGTGGAAGTCCATGTTGCTGAGCCCATGCATAGCCTCCATCCCTGCTACCAGGGCCACTCTGTTCATGGGCCCATTGGGCAATGACTGACTGGGGTGGCTGAAGAAGGAGGTTGGCTACTGTGCAGACAATGAGTCATCTTATCCACTTGATTATTAAAGTCGTCTTTTGATGATGTTACCTTTTGGTGAGCATTTACATAGGAGACAAATATTTTTACATCCTTTGCCCATATAGAGAGGTCTATCCACATACCTCTTCCCCAAATATCTTTGTCACCAGTTTTCCAATTACGTTCCTTCCAAGTTCCTGACCATCTGGCTAGACCATTGGCTACAGCCCATGAATCAGCATACAGTCTCACATCTGGCCATTTCTTCTTCCAGGAAAAATGTACTACCAAGTGTACTGCTCGAAGTTCTGCCCACTGTGATGATTTCCCTTCACCACTATCTTTTAAAGATATCCCAGAAAGGGGCTGTAACGCTGTAGCTGTCCACTTGTGGGTGGTGCCTGCATAACCTGCAGAGCCATCCGTAAACCAGGCCCTAGCCTTCTTGTCCTCTGACAATTGATCATATGGTACACCCCACAGGGCTATAGGTGCATGCTGGGAAACCGAAGGCAGCATAGCAGGTATAGGAGCCATAGGTATCTGGGCAGCTTCCTTGTGTAATTTACTTGTGCCTTCTGGGCCTGCTCTGGTTCAATCACGAATATACTATTCCCATTTAATGATAGACTGTTGCTGTGCATGTCCAACTTTATGACTTGGTGGATCAGATAATACCCAAGACATGATAGGCAACTCAGGTTGCATGGTGACTTGGTGTTCCATAGTCAAGTGTTCAGTTTCCACTAGGGCCCAGTAGCAAGCCAAAAGCTGTTTCTCAAAGGGAGAATAGTTGTCTGCAGAAGATGGCAGAGCCTTACTCCAAAATCCTAAAGGCCTCCGCTGTAACTCACCAATGGGGGCCTGCCAAAGACTCCAAACAGCATCTTTATTTGTGACTGACACCTCGAGTACCATTGGGTCTGCTGGATCATATGGCCCCAGTGGAAGAGCAGCCTGTACAGCAACCTTGACCTGTTGCAGAGCCTTTTCCTGTTCTGAGCCCCACTCAAAATGAGCAGCTTTCTGAGTCACTCGGTAAATGGGACAAAGTAAGACACCTAAATGAGGAATGTGTTGCCTCCAAAATCCAAATAGGCCCACTAAGCGTTGTGCCTCCTTTTTTGTTGGCAGGGGAAGCCAAATGCAACAATTTATCTTTTACCTTAGAAGGGATATCCATTCATGATCTACACCACTGGACTCCTAGAAATTTCACTGAGGTAGAAAGACCTTGAATTTTTGTTGGATTTATTTCCCATCCTCTGGCTCTCAAATGCCTTACTAACAAATCCAGCGTGGTTGCTACCTCCTGCTCAGTAGGCCCAATCAGCATAACATCATCAATGTAATAGACCAGTGTGATATCTTGTGGCAGAGAGAGGCAATCAAGATCTCTTTGAACTAAATTGTGACATAAGGCTGGCGAGTTAATATACCCCTGAGGTAAGACAGTGAAGGTGTATTGCTGGCCTTGCCAGCTAAAAGCAAATTGTTTCTGATGATCCTTACGGATAGGTATGGAGAAGAAGGCATTTGCCAAATTGATAGCATTTGCCAAATTGATACCAAGTACCAGGAGATGTGTTAATCAGCTCAAGCAAGGAAACCACATCTGGTACTGCAGCTGCAATTGGAGTCACCACCTGATTCAGTTTACGGTAATCCACTGTCATTCTCCAAGACCCATCTGTCTTCTGCACAGGCCATATGGGGGAACTGAATGGAGATGTGGTGGGCACAACCACCCCTGCATCCTTCAAGTCCTTTATGGTGGCAATAATCTCTGGGATCCCTCCAGGAATGTGATACTGCTTCTGGTTTACTATTTTACCAGACAAAGGCAACTCTAGTGGCTTCCATTTGGCCTTCCCGACCATAATAACCCTCACATTACAGGTTAGGGAACCAATATGAGGATTCTGCCAGGTACTAAGTACATCAATCCCAATTATACATTCCGGAGCAGGGGAAATGACTACAGGGTGAATTCAAGGACCCATTGGACCCACTGTGAGTCGGACCTTTGTTAAAACTCCATTGATCACCTGGCCTCCATAGGCCCCTACTCTTACTGGAGGGCCACAATGACATTTTGGATCCCCTGGAATCAGTGTTAATTCAGAACCAGTGTCCAGTAGTCCCTGAAATGTCTGATCATTTCCCTTTCCCCAGTGGACAGTTACTCGGGCAAAAGGCCTTAGGTCTCTCTGGGGAAGGATGGGAGGAAGATTAACAGTATAAATTTTTGGCACATCAGAATCCTTCTCCAAGGGGACCTGGCCTCCCCATCATTCCAGAAGTTATGGGTCTATAAATCGGCTCAAATCTGGGAACTGGTAGAGAGCCTCGATTCCGTTACCACGATTTGAAGGTTCTGTTCATTTGCCCTTAAATTTTTTCGATTATATAAATCTAGTAAAAATTTTGTAGGCTTCCTGTCTATTTCACTTCTAGGAACACCATAGCTAATCAGCCAACGCCAGAAGTCTGCATGTGTCAGATTATTCTGGTCATTGTTCCGCTTCTGCTGTCCATTGCGGTAAGTACGTGGACTCTGCTTTTGGCGATTAAGTGCTGCCACTTGACCTCTGCCACTCCGGGCCCAATCAAGCCCATTGCCCTAAATGTCCTAATTGAGTAACCGCGGTTCCCACTGTAAGGGCTGGCATGCAAAGAAGAACAGGGCCCTTCAGGGATGCTGGTGCCCCCCTCACAAATCTGTTTCTCAAGGTGCTGGTGAAGGGTATGTTTTCTGGATCATCCCAATGTGGAGGATTAGGTTTAACTTGACAGATCCACTCCAGCATTCCCATTTCGCTGAGCCTCTGAATCCCCTCATCAATAGTAAACCGTGGAATATCAGACATCTCTAACTCATTCACAGTGGGCCATCTTTTGAGCCATACCTCTGCCAACCAGCCAAATAAACTATTAATACCTTTCTTCACTCCATGAGCTATGACATTAAATTCAGAATCCCAACTTAATGGGCCCATGTCAACAAATTCAGCCTGATCCAGGTGTATGTTTTTTCTTGCATTATGCCACACTCGTAAAATCCAGTCCCAGGCTTGCTCATGAGGCCTCTGCCTATAAGAGTTGGAAAACGAGAAGTTCTTTGGGAGTATAATGGACCTCTTCATGGGTCACAGTATGTATTTCACCTTTGGGAGCTTTTTGTGATTTGAGCCTGGTTATGGGCCTGGAGGCAAAAATGGGTGTTGGGGGTGGGTCCTGAGGAGCATCAGCATAATCCTGTTTAGTCAACACAGGATTAGCTTTCAGCGGGTGGAGGTGGTGATGCCTCTACCACTTCAGGTGGGGAAATCTCTCCCTCTGGCAAAATAACTTCATTAGCATCCAGAAATTCAGTATCTTCATTTTCCTCAGGATCCTCCCATACATCTCCATCCCAATTCATGGGATCCCATTCTTTTCTGACCAGTGCCCTCACCTTTGCTTCAGATACCCTTCGAGGCTGAGAATTAAATTTACATTGTAGTTCAGTCAGTCGAATTATGAGGGACTCTGTTTGGGTTTCTGCAATCTCAGCCTTGCGGCTAAAAGAGAGGAGATTTTCACTCATGACACATTAAGAAACTTTTAAATTTCTTATCTGTTTCTGGAGATGAGATTTTTTCCTTCATTAGTTTGTCCAAAGAGGCTAAGACCAACCATCCAGCATCATTATATTGTCTACTCTGCCAAAGATATTCAAAATTGTTTTGTACAGAGTCACTAAATTTCTGGCATCTCACAATTGGTGAATTAGGATAATCAAATGGATCTACGAGGTGTATTAGTTTAAACAGTTCATGCCAAGGATTCTCAGTATAGTCCACAGAAGTAGAAGGGAAGACTTTGGTGTCTTCAGGTTTCACTAAATTGCAGAGCCAACTCCAGGAACACCTAATGCCATTAAAGAATGCCATTATTATAATTCTGTTTCTCTAGGACCACTCATGGCACCAAAATCTGTATTAGGGTTTTACTAGAGAGAACAGATATAACACAAGATATACAGATATAAAAGAAACAACAAGATTGGCTTACAATGGTCAGCCACAGAGTTGGAAGAGGAAGCACGCAGAGGGCGTCTACACACTGGAATGCATTCGTCCTTCCTCCTTCCCCTTTACACCTCCAGGTGATGATCCACCCTAGGGTGGGTCTTCCTCTACACCCTAGGGTGTAGAATTGCTAAACCCATTTAGTTAAACTTCTAAATGTCTCAAGTTGACACAATCAATCAACCACTACAAATACATACAGTTATACCCATAATTACATATTATATGCATAGTTTAAAATCTGGGGGGAGAAGGGAAAGAGACATCTTGGCTGAGCAAGTATAGTTTTTCTGAAAACATTTCAGTCCATGTGATTAGAGAGCTTCCTGCAGCTTTCAAGGACTAAAGGAAGGGACTAAAGAGCTCTTTGAGTAATTTAAAGAGTTGAGCAAAGTCCAGTGAGTGCAGCTTGTAAGGAATGATGTAGTCCAAGGCTCTTCTCTCCTAGTTCTGCCTCCTTGGTCTGGACTGAGTCGACAGGTTCTCTCTTTTACTCCCCCTTACTGTAGGACTTGTTTCTTAGGCTAACCTTGGTTTTGCCCTTTTAGGCGATGTTACTTCCTGTCACCTGCCCAAAACCAGGGTCTTTTTTTTTAGTATAGTGATGCTGCCCATGAGCACCAAACACCAGAGAGGTGGGAGAGGGAGCTGAGTGTAAATAGTCCCTCCTGTGGACTTAAGTCACTATCTTTTGTCCCATAATTTGCTGCCTTTGGATCCTTGGTCAACACCAATATCCTTCCCTCTGGCTCTTCCACACATAATAGGATGCTTTGTGTTTTCTTTTTTTTTTTTTTTTTTTTTTTAATCAGTACCAGGGATCGAACTCACGACTGCCTGCTTGCAAGGCAGGCGCTTATGCCGCTGAGCTAAAACCCCAGCCCCACTTTGTGTTTTCTTAGGTGAATGAATCCAGTGTAGCAGTTACTGTGGCTTCCTTCCCAGGCCATAAACAGCTGCCACAGAATCCAGGGCCTCTCACATTCTCATTCTTTCATGCATGTGCATAATAAGGCCAGGTAACATGCAGAGGAGTGTAGTTAGAAGAGGAAAAAGACCACTAGTGGAGCATAGGGGAACTGAGGGCACTGCACAAAAGATGCTTATGTAGATTTTTTATTTTTGTCAGCACACCTTGACCTCACTTTGTATCAATAGAACAGGCAATTTTAATATTTTTAAGTAGCTACATAGTCCAGAAAATCCCAGAATTTTGTATACTGGAAAATAATCTGATATGTTTTTCTCATTTTGCTTTCTCATGTTATTCATGTCCTTCATTAGTATATTCATACATTATAGGTCTTTTCAAATCACTGGAATTTCTATTCATTTTTCTCTCATATTTTCAAGAATTCAACATTAAAAAACATTGCATATTTTTCTCTTGATGATCACATGGGTTTTTTATTTGTTTGTTTGTAACATCATGGACTAACTTTGCTTTTTTGAATTCTTGAGAAAATTAAAGAATGGAATGTGAAAAGGCACTGGAGTAAGTTATAACTGTGTGCCCAAGTATGAAGAAGTGGTATATGCAGTCAGCCCAATCCAATCTTGATATAGATTGCCTTTTCTATTGATCCCTTGATTAGAGTTTTACCACTGAATTCTCTTATGATTGTGAAAAAGTGAGGACTGAGTTCTTTATGATTCATGTGTATGGACTAACTTTGCATGAGGAAATCTAGGGATACATCTTAATGCTCTTCTTGTTGCTGAGACGAGACCGGACACCCAAGTTAAAGGACAAAAGGTTTATTTAGGTCAAAGTTTGTTGAGGTTTCAGTTCATAATTGGCTGGCTCCGAGGCAGGGTAGCATGGCAGAGGGGCATCACAGAGGAGAAACAGTTCATGGCTGGCAGAAGGTCGTAAAACAACAAACAAGATGGCCACAGCTCTATGTATCCCTTATATACCTTAGGCTACTTAGGGTGGGCAGCACTTACACCTTTAATCTTAGTGTCCTTGGTCCCAGGATTGCACCATGAATCAATTTCAGCATTACACATTCTAGATCCAGCCACCACAGAAAAAGCCCCACCTATGGCTGTATGAGATTTTGGAGGGACATCTAGACAGCCATAATAGGGTATAATCATTTTTTCCTGGTGGTCAGCTTTGAGGAATACCTAGCTTGATCTATCTGCGATTGGCTTAGTGCCTATGAGAAGGTATTGTGTGACACAAAATGCCAAGAAGTTAAGGTCATAGATCAGTCTCTTGAAGATAAATATTGCATTTATCATACTATTTTTTATTTTAAAGATAAAAAACAACAAAAAATGGTACAAAATTTCAAAACAAGATAATAGGAGAGTAATAATGCTTAATACATTGTGTATTATCTTGCTAACATTATAAGATAAAGGCATAAAAGTTGATCGAACAATATAATCTTTCTTTTCAATGAACTGTGAGAAATTAGTAGTATAACTATCTATCATATATATATATATATGTATTTTTTTCTTTTCCCATCATTCTTTTCTCCTTTCTCTCATCCCAGTTTCTCTTTCCTTTTGACAGTTTCTTCCCATTTTACAATATCTACTGTACATTTTGTATCTTATTTACCCTTTCAGTTTCTCACAGTAGGGAGACACTACAACGTTTACATATGTAAGTCTGACTTAGTTCATTTATGAGTATGGTCTCAAGTTGCATCCATTTACCTATAAAAGTCTCAAGTTTAACCTTCTTTATAACTGAGTTGTATTCAATTGTATAAAAATACATCTTTTTTATCCATTCCTTGGTTGATAAGCATTTTGGTTATTTTCAGAATTTATCTATTATAAATGTGCTGCTATACACATGGGTGCACATGTATTGCTGTGGTGCAATGTTTGTAATTCTTCTACATAAATATGCAGAAGGGAAATAGCTGGGTCCAATGGGACTTCTATTCCTAGTTTTTTGAGAAATCTCCACATTAATTTCCAGAGTGGTTGTACCAGTCTATGCTCCCTGCAATAGTGGAGAAGCATTCCTTTTTTCCCCATAGTCCCACCAGCGTTTGTTATTGGTTGATTTCTTGATGATGCTCATTCTTTCTGGTATGAGATGGAATCTCAGTGTTGTTTTAATTTGCATCTCTTGAATGACCAATGATGTCAAATTTTTTTTATATATTTATTTGTTATTTGTATTTCTTCATCTGAGAAGTGTATATTCACCTCAGATACCCATTTTGGGGTTGGATCTTTCAGTTTGAGAAGGTCTGATTTTTTCAATTCTTTATATGTTTTAGATAAGCTTGTTTAAGGGACAACTGGCTGTAATTTTTTCCCACTCTTCGGGTTGTCTTTTCACTCTGTTGATGATTTCTTTTCCTGTGCAAAAACCTTTTTAATAAGGTTAGATCCCATTTGTTTATGCTTTGTAGCATTTCCCATATGGTCTAGGTTTTGTTTGAAGTACCTGCCTACTTTCTTTTTTTGTCCTGGAGATCTATCTCATAACCTCGTGCTTGCCAGGCAGACACTTGTGCCACTGAGCTAAATCCCCAGCCCTGTGCCTACTTTCCTTTACAGTAGATCATTTATGTTTTAATATTTAGATATTTGATTCATTTTGTCTCTAGTGCACTGTGAAAGACATAGGTCTAGTTTTAGTCTTTGGCATGTGAAAAGCCAGTTCCGCCAGCACCACTTATTAAAGAGGTTATCTTAATTCCAGTGTACATTTTTGGACTTTGTCAAAAATAAGGTAGCTGAGTGTGTTTGGGGATCCATCTGCATCTTCTATTCTGTTCAACTGATCCTTAGGTCTGGTTCTTTTGCTAATACCATACTGATTTTATCATGTAGATTTGTAAAGTAATTTCAAGTCAGGAATTGTGATTCCCCCTGACTTGCCTTCATTGTCCAGAACTGCTTTTGATATCTTAGGTCTCTTTTGGTTCCAAATGAATTTTAGGAGTGTTTTCTCTTACTCTGTGAAGTATGACAATGGTATTTTGATTGAATTGCATTAAATCTGCATAATAATTTTGGGAGTATGGCCATTTTCACTATGTTGGTTCTTCCTATCTATGAGCAAGGGATGTCTTTCCATTTTCTGATACCTTCTTTATCTCCTTTTTCAAGTTACTATAATATTTAATGTATAGATTTTTATTTCCTTTGTTAGCTTGGGTCCAACATTATGCTGTTTGTTTAAGCTCATTATGTTTTTCTGATGCGAGAATTTACCACTATAAATTTCCCTCAATGACTGTTTTCATTGTGTCCCATAAGTTCTGGTATGTTGTATTGGCATTTTCATTTAA
Organism: Dolichotis patagonum; assembly: GCA_004027295.1. Classification (NCBI taxonomy): domain Eukaryota; kingdom Metazoa; phylum Chordata; class Mammalia; order Rodentia; family Caviidae; genus Dolichotis; species Dolichotis patagonum. The sequence goes on along the minus strand of PVJX010003286.1, from coordinate 21,631 downwards.
TTGTAAACACTGTTTAATTTCATATTTAATTTTCTCTGTGACCCACTGGCTGTTTGGGAGGGTATGGTTTAATTTCCATGTGTTAATGCAGTTTTTGTGGTTTCTTCTGCCAATTTTATTGCACTGTGGTCAGGTAATATGTGTGGGATAATTGCAATTCCTTTACATTTACTTAACCATGTTCTATGGGCTAATATGTCATCTCTTTTGGAGAAAGTCCCATGTCCACCTGAGAAGAATGTATATTCTGATATTGTTGGGTGGAACACCCTGTAGACATCTATTAAGTTCATTTGTTCATAGGATTGTTTTAATTTTGATTTTTTTTGTTGATTTTTTTTGTCTGGTTGATTTATCTAATTGTGAGTGTGGGGCATTAAGGTCCCCCATTACACTTGTGTTAGTGTTTATTTAATTTTTCACATCCATTAATATTTTTTTATATAGTTGGTTGCCCCAGAGTTTGGTACATATATATGTAGGAGTTTTATTTCCTCTTTTTGGAGTCTTCCTTTAACAAGTATGTAGTAACCTTCTTTGTCTTTCTCTATTAGTCCTGGTTTGAAGTTCATATTATCTGTAAACAGAATAGCTACCTCTGCTTTTTTTTCTGCAATACTATTACATGGAGTATTGTTTTCCATCCTTTGACTTTCAATCTATGAGTTTCTTTTTGAGTTAAATGTGTTTCTTGAATGCAGCATATTGTTGGATCTTGCTTCTTGATGCACTCTTCCAGTATGTTTGTTTTGATAGGTGAGTTAAGTCTGTTTACATTGATCTTTACAACTGATATATATTGGCTTATTTTTTCCATGTTATTTTCCTGTTACTGGTTCCCTGTCTTTCATCTCTGTTTAGTTGCTTGCCCATCTTTGTGGTTTCTATCTATAGGTGTTCTTATGGTTGTGGTCTTCATTTTCTCTTTCTAACATGCTTCAGAGCATTCTGAAGAGCTAGTTTGGTGGTCATGAATTTCCTCGGGTGTTCTTTGTTATGGAAGTATCTTATTTCTTCATCAATTCTCAAAGATAGTTTTGTGGGATACATTATTCTGGGTTGGAGGTTGTTTTCTTTTATGACTTGAAATACTTCACTCCAGGATCTCTTTGATCTGAGGATTTGTGTTGAGACGCCTTCTGTGATTCTGATGGGCTTTCCTTTATAGGTGATTTGCTTTTTTTCTCTAACTGCTTTTAATATTTTGTTCTTGTGCTGAATTTCTGGAATCTTGATTATTATATGTCTTGGTGTAGTTTTATTTTCATTATGGTTGTTTGGAGTCCTATATGCTTCATTTATTTGCATGTTAAAATTTTTAATCCATGCTTGGGAAGTTTTCTGACTTTTTTTTATTTAAAGAAAGAAAGAAAAAAACAAAATAGAAAAAAGATAGAATAATACAGATTTTTTTTTTTTTTGTACCGAGGATTGAACTCATGACCTCATGTTTGCCAAGCAGGCACTTATGCTGCTGAGCTAAACCCCTGGCCCTTAATACAGAATTTTAAAAAAGAAAAATTAAGAAATCTAAGAGAAAAACTAAGAAATCACTAGTTGATACATTATATATTGTCATCTTAGAAATAGTTGTTCAAGTTACAAAATCAAAGCATAAAAAGTGGATAGACACTCAAACATTGACAGTGCAAACCATTCTGTTCAATGATCCAACAAAAATTTAGTAAAATGGTCATCAATCTTACACACTTATACATACAGTTACACCTTTTAGAGTACTTTCCTTCTCTTTCACTTTTACAATATCTATTATACATTTTGGATCTTATTAATTTTTCAGTTTTTATTATTTTTTACACTAGAGAGACAATGTGATATTTACTAATGTGAGCCTTGTTTATTTCACTTATGAGGATAGTCTCAAGTTGCCTCCATTTACCTATAAAGGCCTCAAGATATACTTTTTCATAGCTTATTAGTATTCCATTGTATGAAAATACCACATCTTTTTCATCCAGTCTGCAGTTGATGGGCATTTTGGTTGTTTCCAAAATTCAGCTATTACAAATTGTGCTGCTATAAACATGGGTGCACATAGATCACTGTGACATGACCTTTTCAGTTTTTCTGGGAAAATACCCAGGAGGGGAATAGCTGGATTGAATGGAACTTCCAATCCTAGTTTGTTGAGAAATCTCCATACTGATTTCCACAGTGGCTGCACCAGTCTACATTCCCACCAACAGTGGAGAAGTGTTCTTTTTTCCCCACAGCCTTGCCAGCATTTGTTATCAGTTGATTTCTTGATTGGAAGCCATTCTTTCCAGAGTGAGATGAAATCTCAGTGTTGTTTTAATTTGCATTTCTCAAATGACCAGTGATGGTGAGCATTTCTTCATGTATTTATTTGCCAATTGTGTATCTTTATCTGAGAACTGTGTGTTCATCTCAGATGCCCATTTTTGGAGAGGGTCTTTGAATTTAGGAGGCTTGATGTTTTTTAATTCTTTATACGTTCTGGATATAAATCCTTTGTCTGAGGGATTGCTGGCTAAAATTCTTTCCCATTCTGTGGGTTTTCTTTTCACTTTCTTGGTGATTTCTTTTGAAGTACAAAAACTTTTTAGTAATATGAGATCCCAGTTGTTGATTCTTTGAAGTATTTCCTGTGCAGTTTGCATTTTTTTCATGAATTCTCTGCCTACCCCTATTCTCCATGATTTCTACCTACCTTATCTTCCAGTAGATTTAGAGTTTCTGTTTTAATATTTAGGTCCTTGATCCATTTTGACTTTAGTTTAGTGCATAGTGATAGGCATGGATCTAGTTTTAGTATTTGGCATGTGGGAAGCCAGTTTTTCCAACACCATTTATTAAAGAGGCTATCTTTTTTCCAGTGAACATGTTTAGCACCTTTGTAAAATATAAGGTGGCTGAGTGTCTTTGTAGTTGTGTTTGCATCTTCTAATCTGTTTCATTGAGCCTTAGGTCTATTTCTTTGCCAGTACCATGCTGATTTTATCACTGTGGCTTTGTAGTATAATTTCAAGTCAGGAATTGAGATGCCTCCTGTCTTGTCTTTGTTGCCAAGAATCACCTTTGCTATTCTAGGTTTCTTCTGTGCCCAAATGAATTTTAGGAATATTTTATCTAGATCTGTAAGGTATGTTAATGGTATTTTGATTGGGATTGCATTATATCTGAATAACAGTTTTAGGAGTATGGCCGTTTTTCACAATGTTGGTTCTTCCTAACCAGGAGCAAGGAATATCCTTCCGTTTTCTAATATCCTCTTCAATCTCCTGTTTTGAAGTAGTATAATTTTCAGCATATAGGTCTTTTACATTCTTGGTTAGGTTAATTCCTAAGTATTTCATTTTTTAAAATGCAATTGTGAAAGGTGCTATTTCCATAATTTCTCTCTCAGTGAGTTTTTTGTTTGTGTACAGGAATGCTATTGATTTTTCAGTGTTGACTTTGTATCCAGCTATGCTGCTGAATTTATTAGCTCTAATAGTCTTTTAATGGAGTTTTTTTGGGTCTTCATGTCATCTGCAAATAATGATAATTTAACTTCTTCTTTTCCTATATTTATTCCTTTTACTTCTTTCTCTTGTCTGATTGCTCTGGCTAATATTTCCAGGACTATATTGAATAGGCGTAGTTGATAGTGGATATCCTTGTCTTGTTCCTGATTTTAGAGTGAAGGCTTTTAGTTTTTGTCTATTTAGTAAAATGTTGGCTGTTGGTTTGTCATAAATGGCCCTTATGAGATTGAGGTAAATGCCATCTATTCTGAGTTTCTGGAGGTTTTTTATCATGAACAAGTGTTGGAATTTATCAAGAGATTTTTCTGCATCTATTGAGATGGTCATGTGACTTTTATTTTTGGCTCTGTTGATATGGTGTATTGCATTTATTGATTTGCGTATGTTAATCATACGCAATGCATCCCTGCATTCCTGGAATGAACCCCACTTGGTCATGATGTATAATCTTCTTGATGATTTGCCACATTCTAGTTGCCAGTATTTTATTGAGAATCTTTGCATCAATGTTCATTAGTGAGATTGGCCTATAGGTCTCCTTTTTGGTTGGGTCTTTCTCTGGTTTTGGTATGAGAGTAATACTTGCCTCCAGGAATGACTTAAGGAGTATTGCTTTCTTTTCGATTTCATTGAAGAGTTTAAGGAGTATTGGTGTCAAACCTTCTCTAAATTTCTTACAGAATTCAGTCGCGAATCCATCAGGACCTGGGCTTTCCTTTGTTGGTACCTTTTTAATCACATTTTCAATTTCCGTAGCTGATACTGGGTTGTTCAAAATTGTTATATCTTCTTGATTGAACTTTGGTAGTTTATACGTTTCTAGAAATCTGTACATTTCCTCTTTGATTTCCACTCTATGTGAGTAGAGATATTCAAAGTCAGTGTTCATGATCTTTTGAATTTCCATGGGATCTGTAGTAAATTCCTTCTTTTCAGTCCTTATTGTGTAAATTTGTTTTTTTCTTTCTTTTTTTTTTTTTGATAAATTTGGCTAGAGGTTTATCAAATTGTTTTATTCTCTCAAAAAACCAGGTCTTTGACTCGTTAATTCTTTGAATTTTTTTTTTAGTTTCAATTGCATTAATTTCTGCTCTGATCTTTATAATTTCCTCTCTTTTATGAGCTTTGGGTTTGACAGCTTGAGATGTAGCAATAGGTTGTTTATTTGTGCTCATTCTGTTTTCTTGACGTGACAATTTATTGCTATATATTTCTCTCTTAGGACTGCTTTCATTGCATCCCACAGGTTATGGTAGGTTGTATGTGCATTTTCATTTAACTGCTGTAGGTATTGTATTATTTCTTCTTTAATTTCCCCTGTAATCCACCAGTTGTTCAAAAGGTTGTTATTTAATTTCTATGTATTTATGCAGGTTTTGCAATTTTTTGCTGTTGATTTCCAATTTCAGTGTACTATGGTCAGATATTATGCATGGGATAATTTCAATCCCTTTGCATTTATATAAGAATATTTTATGGGCTAATATATGGTCTATTTTGGAGAATACCCCATATGCAGCTGAGGAGAATGTATATTCTGATGTGGTTGGGTGGAACACTCTGTAAATATACACTATTTCCATTTGCTCACAGATATGATTTAATTCTGTTATTTCTTTGCTGACTTTTTGTCTAGTTGATCTATCTCTCTGTGACAGTAGGATGTTCTTGTGTATTTGGCTTTTCATGTCCATTAGTATTTGTCTTATATAGTTGGATGCTCTTGTATTTGGTGCATATTTATTTATAATTGTTAGTTCTTCTTCTTGAAGTTTTTCACTAACAACTATGTAGTGACCTTCTTTATCTCTTTTACTCATTTTAGGTTTGAAGATCACTTTGTCTGCTTTCTTCTGTTGCATGGAGTACTGTTTTCCATCCTTTGACTTTTAATCTATGAGTTTACTTCTGAGTCAGATGTGTTTCTTTTATACAGCATATTGTGGGATCCTGTTTCTTGATCTATTCTGTCAATCTGTTTCTTTTGATAGTTGAAGTGAGGCCATTTACATTGGTAGATGTAACTGATATGTACTGGCTCAACTTTGTCAGGTTATGTTCCTGATTTTCTCCCTTGTTTAATTTCTTGCCCTGCCTGGTGGTTTCTTTCTGTTGTTGTTCTGGAGATTGTGGTCATTTTTATCTCTATCTAGTATGTCTTTCAGTACTCTTTCTAGGGTTGGTTTAGTGGGACATGAATGTCTTCAGTTGTTCTTTTTCATGAAAGTATCTTGTTTCTCCATTAAGTGTGAAAGACAGTTTTGCTGGGTACATCAGTCTGAGCTGAAAGTTGTTTTATTTTAGGGCTTGAAATACTTGAAATACTTCACCCCGAGCTCATCTTAACTTGAAGGTTTGCACTGAAAAGTCTGCCATGATTCTAATGGGTTTTCCTTGATAGGTGAATTGTATCTTTTCTCTAACATAGATTTTCAGTATTGTTTTTATGCTGTATGTCTGGGATATTAATTATTATATGTCTGGGTGTAGATTTGTGTTGGTTGTGTCTGTTTGGCATTCTATATGCCTCATTTATCTGTATATCACATTTTCCCCCATGTTTGGGAAATTTTCTGCTATTATTTCTTTGAATGGTTTACCGATCTCATTCACACTGACTCCTGCATCTTCATTGGTACCTATTCTTATATTGTTTCTCTTAGCATCATGTTGAAGCTGCTGGATTGTCATTTCATGCTGCTTTGTTGTTTTTAAAAGTTCTACTCTTTCATGATTGTTATCTGCGATCTTGTCCTCAAGGTCTGAAATTATATCCTCAGCTTCATTTAAGTGGTTTTTCCAGCTTTCAATAGAATTTTTGTTTCTTGGATACTCTTTGAATTTGCTTCATGGATTTTGCTTGTTTTCTATATTATTCATTCAAGGTTTCAATCAATTTTCCATGCTCCTGTGGTTTTTTTTTTTAAATCTATTTCTTCTCCAGTTATACTGAGCAACTTGTTTACTAAGGTTGATATTTCTGTCTTTACATGAGAAATTATTTCTAATTTGATTTCCTCTATAGCGTCATGGATTTGTTTATTTCATTTGCTATCTTTCTAGAGATTTCTAGTGTATGACCTTTAAAGTCCTCTATTTCACTGTCACCTTTTCTTGTTCCTGATGGACTAGATATTTCAGATTGAATTTTGCTTTTTTTTTTTTGTCATTTTCACCTTTTGGGCTAATATTTGGTTTTTCAATCTCAATAGTCACAACCATTGGTAGTGTGTATTTTAGGGTCCTACTATGTGGTTGATGTTTGTCTGATTATTAACACAATGAAGAGGAGGGCCAGTCACCTGAGTTTCTTCTGTGAGTCCTGTTGGGTGGGTCCTATATTCTTCTTGGGCTGACTAGCCTAGGAGTATTGATGTAAGTCAACCCTAGGTTCCTGCTGTTGCTATGTCTTCAGGTTATTACAGGTCACCAGATCTCCCTGTTTGTCTTTGCCGAGACCTTATTTGTGTCACTGAGTGTCTCACAAGCCCTTTTAATTTTCTCCAATTTGGGGAATCCTTATTGGCACACTCCTCAACCTGTTCTCTATGTGGAGGAAGGAGTCACCTACACCCTTGCCAAGCTCTCCAAGGTCTTACGCTGGAGGGTGCTTTGCTCTTGCTCCTATTTACCCTCTGAATACCTCTGTTTTAGGGGCAAACTCACCATACTGTCTGGAGCCTGCTGAGGTCTTCTGTTGGGTGAGGGGTTACTGGATTTCCCATCAACCCAGCATGGTTAATCCACTACAGTTCAAGGTTCTGGGAGGGGAAGTGAGAGCCAAACATCAACAGCCGTACTTGGTCAAGGAGGTGAGGAGGGTCACCAAGGGCCGTGGGCCTTGGGCTGGCACTCTGGGCTGGTACAGGGCACACAGGAAAAGTGCAGCTGGCACAAGAAAGGTTTGTCCAAGGGCGGTGCGATGCTCTGGGCTGGTGTGCTGGGTGTGCAGGAAAAGCACATCCAGCGAAAGGAAGGTCTATCCAAGGAAGGTCTCTGCCATTGTGTTTGTGAAGAGTTTTTAAAAATGTCATTTGTGCTATCTCCAGATTTCTCATCTCACAGTCAATCTTATGTTATTCTTCTTTGCTTCATCTTGTAGCTGTTGGATTGTTTTTGTGGTCTATTGCTGTTTTTAAGATATCTTTCTGTTAATGATCTCTCGCTGCAATTCTGCCTTCAAGTTCTTTGTTCAATCTGTTGCATATACCTTCATTGGCAATTTTAGTCTCCTAGATTTCTGTTTGGATCTATTTCATGGATTCCATTTGTTTTCTATGTTGGGTAATTGTGGTTTCCATCATTTTCTTAAACTTATCTATACTTTATCTGTGTCTACTCTAAAGTCTTTGATTTAAAAAAAATTAAGTCTTTGATTTTAAACATCAATTATTTTGTACTGAGAGATTATTTTCTCTAAAGCCCTTTCTGCTTGTTTTTTTTTTCACCTCTGTTGCTATCATTTCAGAAAGTTCCAGTGTTTGACTTCCAATTTCATCTATCTCATTGAGTTCTTGGCTTGCCTGGGTGGGCTTGGGGTCTGGGGGTACATTTTGCTTCTGTGTCTTGTCATTTTCTGTTTTCTCTGTTTTATTTTATTTTGTTTTCTTTGTTGATGCTTGCCAATTTCTTATGGTAGATAGCTTTATCACTAGTATTGAGGTTTCCCTAGGAGATATCTGTTCTTCAGGAATGTCTTCTATATGTATTTTTTTTATAGCTAAGTCAAGAACCTACCTTCCCAATTTGTAAAGAATGCAAAGTCACTATTTTGCTCAGTACTCAGTCCTTTGGTACAGGACTGTAGTGATGATTAGAAGCACATACAATTACAGTGTTATCATAAACGGGAGAAAAACCGATTATAACATGTATGAAATCCTGGATAAAGTAGTATGTTAGTAATAAGAATAATTTAAAGTACAGTTTAGCAAGTGACAAATTGTGTTAGCCTGATACCCTTAACCACAGGAGAAAATTGTAAAGTTGTATAGCAAAATCCAACATATACCATGTACTTATATGCAGTGGTTTTCCCCTTAGTGGAGTGATTTTACCCTGTTTTGGGCAGTGGGGGGTTAAGATGGATAGAGGACAAGATAAAGTGATAGATGAGGTCAAATACAGTAGAATCAAGTCTGGAGGTCAAAGTCTGGGTTTTGGGAAACTGGAGGACACAGGAGGGAAAGAATGAAAGAGAAAGTGAAGGAATAATTGGAAAGGGAAGAGACAATGTTTATTCACTTGAAAGTATAAATTCAAGAGGTGACTGAGAAAAGAGAGAAAGAGGATCAGTAGAAGAAATCAAAAAAGAGAGGTAAGAAACAAACAGTGGGAAAAAAAGAAGGAAGAGAAGAAAGAAAAGCAAATGAAAAAAAGGAGACCAGAAAAAAAGGGGGGAAAAAGAAAAGAAAAAACTCAAAAAAATACACACAGGTATCACAACATAAAAACAGGAAAAAGATAGTCAGTCAGACAAACAAGGGAGACTAAAAGTAGTAAAGTACAGCCGGTGTTCACGGTCCTGTGATGTGTCCAAGTCAGATCCCAGAGATGTGCTGTGTACTCCAGCCAAGTTCACTATGGGATTTGTGCTGGGTATGGAGCTGATCTTGGCCTCTGGATTTGGGGGCTGGGACTGGTCTTCTGGTGGTACAGTTCTCTAGATCCTAGCTGCCGTTTCACTGCTTCAGACACTTCTACATTGCTGGCCTCACTGATTACTGCACCTGAGAAAGGCATGTGTATGCCTGCACATGCCCAGGTGCCACCTGACCTAATGTCTTGATGGTTGCTTCACCCATCAAAGACTCATCATAATATTTTAACACATCTTCCAATAATATTTCCCATACCAAATATTAGAGATGAATGTTTCAGTGATTTTACATGAGATACTTATCTAAGAAAAAATTGTGTAAGTATTGATAGTGTAAATATACAAATTACACTATGTACCTTTTCCTCTTTTAGCTCATTTTCATGCTGTAGGTAGTCTATTCTATAATACTGACACATGATCCTTGTCTAATAAGATATTCTTCTGCAAGTTGAAGAAGTCTCTATCCTATGTTCCTATGGAAACCAATAGCTATTACAGGTTAGGGTGGCAGGACTGGGAGAAGTGTGGTCTGTTGTCATCTTTCAGTGTAACAAACACTTGAGGTAATCAACTTTAAAGGGAATGGCTTATTTTGGCTCATGGTTTCAGAAGTTTTAGATCACCTTGCTTTTGGGTTTGTAACAGGCACCATACAACATGGTAGGAACATGTAGTGGAGCAAAGTCTTCACTACATAGCCAGAAGAAATAAAAGAGAAGGAGAGTGGGAGGGAGAAAAAGGAAGAATTGAGTCTCTTTCAAGGGCATCCCCTCAATAGCCAGAAAAGTTACTACTATGCCCTACCTCTTCAAGGATCCATCACCTCCCAATAGTGTCACCCAGGACTAATCCTTTAACACACTGGCCCTTGGGAAATTCTGGATCAAAACTATTGCATGTAGCTTGGCATGGTAGTGCATGCCTGTAATCCCAGTATTTGGGAGGCTGAGGCAGGAGGATTGAAGAAAGGCTGGCATGATCTATATAGTGAGTTCAAGGTCAACTTGAACTACATAGCAAGAACCTGTCTCAAAAACAAAACTATTGCATGCAGTGAGATCATTTTTATATCAGTAAAATTTTCACATGTTAAAATATTCAATTCCAACATTCAGTTCAATTAATTAATTTATTAATTAATTTTTTGGTACCAGGAATTGAACTCACAATGTGGCACTTGCCAGACTGTGCTGCTGCACTATATCCCTGGACCTTCAGTTCTATTTAGTCATACATTGTTTGTCCTTTCCTGGTCCCTGGTCCTTATAACTATTTTCTATCCAGAGTTCCAGCCACTTAGTTTTAGCTTGCACTAAGACACCATCTTAACCTCTGAAATAAATCTTAGAAGGTTTATTCTGTCCTGACCTAAGCCCTGATTTTTTTTCTTTTTTGCTTTGTAGTAGGCAAATTTAAGCAATCTAAATTCCACCATTTATTAGCAGTTTAATAATGAATACTTTCTATGTTGCTTTAGTCCCTACATTGAAAGAAAAAACCCTTAATATCCCAGAACTCTACCTAAAGATGAGCTCAGTGAAAAGTCTTTATCTGCCTTAATATTTTTAAAAATTTAATTTAATTTTATTTTGGTACCAGAGATCAAACTCAAAACCTCACACTTGGCAGGCAGGCACTTATGCCACTGAGTTAAATCCCCAGCCCTCTGTCTATCTGCCTTAATCTTAATGACACTGCTTCTGCTGGTGAAGTTGTCTGCCTTTTGGTCTAATGACTTTGCTCACCCATTCTAAGTGTTAGTGAGGAGAGCTGAGGGCTATTCCTTTGCTGCACAAAGAGCCTGTAAAATCAAGACTTCTTTCCTGTGAGGCTGATCACAGGTTAGACTTCCATGTCAGTTGTCCCATGCATGTCATGGTAACTTAGCCCTTGCCTGTCTCCAGAACTCTAAGATGAACCAGAACACTGTTATCTGCAAATAAGGTGACCATGAGCTCAGAAAATCTAAAGTATTTGCCTATATCTTAAAATCGAGACCAGGTGCGGTGGTACATACCTGTAATCCCAGCACTCAAGAGGCTGAGGCAGGAGGATCACTGTGTGTTTCAGGCCAGCCTGTGCTAAAAGTGAGTTCAAGGCCAGCCTGAATTGCATAGTGAAACCCTGTCTCAAAAGATAAAAAAATTGATTTATTATCATGAATGTGTTATTTCTGTTTAAAACAATAGTAAAGAGAAAACTAAAAATAAAATTAGAGTTTACCTTCCTGGAGATACACTTCCACTGTCCCTTAATTTACTGTCTAGGGAGCCCAAGAGAAAGTTTCATGAATGAGGTCCCAAAGTTAAAGAACACACATGTGTAAGACATCAGCAACAACAGCAGGCAGCATGGAATGGGGCAGAGAATGCAAGAACAATAGTGTAAGAGAGCCACCTGCATGTTTATTGTATAATTCTTATACAGGTTGTTATCTCATATTTACATTCTTGTATAGTGTTTTTTTTTTTTTTTTTTTTGGTACCGGAGATCGAACTCACAACCTCGCGCTTGCCAGGCAGGCACTTAAGCCACTGAGCTAAATCCCCGGCCCTTGTATAGTGTTTTAACCAGCACATGCATGTTTACCTTGCTAAGTCATGGTTACATAACTATCCCACTGTATGTCGTGCTGGACAAGCAGGATCACATTCTCAGGTGTCCTTAGACGCCCATGAACTTTGAAGCAGTCTGAGTGGTTCCTGCACTCTCATTAGAGATGTATAGTGGCCAGGATTCTCTATAAATTCTGTTTTTATACTGTTGCCTTGTCCCAAAGACCCATCCCTGAATTTTGTACACAACATGATAGGTGAGATTATTCTAATACAGCCAGACCATTTGCTCCTGAGGCCTTTCCAAATTCTCTCCATGGTCTCTTTTTGGTTTTATTAAACACTAGAAGCCCTAAAACACTAATATAGCACTTGGGTCCTTACAGATACGGGCAGGTCTTATTAGTATCAACTACTTATTCATCTGCTGCTTCAACTAAAGCTTTCTTCTATATTTTCCATTTCAATGTACTTTGTTGATAAAAGTATTCTTTCACCTCTTATTGGACCCACCCACAAACTCTAGCTCTAGCTCTGTGTCAACTATGACTGAGTTTGTTCTTACCCTAAATTTGTGTCTTTCAGCAAATTTTTTTTTTTTTTGGTGCTGGGGATTGAACTCATGACCTTGCGCTTACCAGGCAAGCACTTAAGCCACTGAGCTAAATCCCCAGCCCGTCTTTCAGCAAATTTAAATTGCAAGACCAACAGCTTTTCTGTTTTCTGATAGATTCCTCTCACATTTTGTTTGTTATATTTATAGACATTTGTATGATTTGTACTTTTCACCCACTGTACATCAGGTATTTTTTGCAGTATGATATTGGCAAAAAACAGGCCTGAGGATCAGTGGAACAGAATAGAAGATCCAGATGTATGCCCAAACACACCCAATAACCTTATCTTTGACCAAGGAGCCAAACAGTTCGCTGAAAGAAAGATAGCCTGTTTAATAAATGGTGCTGGAAAAACTGGCTTTCCACATACCAAAGACTAAAACTAAACCAACATCTCACCATCCACTAACCTGAAATCAAAATGGATCAAAGATCTAAATATTAAAACCTAAATCTGCTGGATTTTGCCAGCTGTTCCTCAAACACAAGACTAATATCTAGAATATATAAAGAACTCAAAAAAATCAGACCCCCAAATTTAAAGACTCAACCCAAAAATGGGCATCTAAAATGAATAGACACTTCTCAGATGAAGAGGTACAAATGGTAAATAAATATATGAAAAAATGTTCAACATCACTAGTCATTTGAGAAGTACAAATTAAAACAACACTGAGATTCCATCTCCAGAAAGAATGCCTATTATTGAGAAATCAATCATTAACAAACCCTTCTCTACTGTTGGTAAGAGTGTAAACTGGTGCAATAACTGTGGAAATCAGTGTGGAGATTCCTGAAAATACTAAAACTAGAGGTTCCATTTGACCCAGTTGTTTTCCCTGGTTGGTATCTTCCCCAAAGAATTAAAAGCATCATACCAAAGCTATATATGCACACCCAGGTTTACAGTGGCACAGTTTTTAACAGTTAAATCTTGGAAATAGACCAAGTGCCCATCAACTGGTAAATGAACAAAAAAGATGTAAGTTTTTTAAAAAAATACAATGCAGTACAACTCAGTCATAAATAAAGATAAACTTGAGACAGTTCTAGGTTAAGTGGAGGCACCTGGAGACCATACTTTTATGTGAAACAAATTAGACACACGTGTAAATAACAAATTGGTGGGAGAAACTGAAAATGTAAATGAAGACCAAAATGTATAACAGATATTATGAAATAGGAAGAAAATATTCAAATGGGAAAAGGAGTGGAGGGGAGGGAGGAAGAAAGGGAAAAGAAAAAAAAAGAGAATTGAAGGAAAAGATGGCAAAAAAGATTTTGTAAATAAGGAGGGGAAGAGGGGAAGTAACAGAAGGGGGGAGGGGAAGTAAACAGAAAAAAATTAAGATATATCATGTATAAGTACAAATACCTTATGATGAATGTTATTGTGTATATATCTAAGATATACTAATAAAATTAATTTTAAAAACCATAGTGGAATGCTTTAAAAGATAAGATTTTGCAATAAAATATACTACTAAGTAAATTTTTCTAGCACTTTGCAGATTATTGACATCTTATACTGGAGTAAATTTATTAAAATTTCAAATGGCAAAAAAATAGTGCTTTATAATTTGAAAAAGTTTACAAGCTATGTTGTGCTAACTTTTGTCTTTTCTTTTCCCAAATAGCCCTTAAGTAGTGTGTGGAAATTTTGACCTTGAGTTCCACTGTTATCTTTCTCAGATTTTTTTTTTTTTTTTTTTTTTTTTTTTTTTTTTTTTTTTTTTTTTTTTTTTTTTTTTTTTTTTTTTTTGTATTTTCCAAAAGTAAATCCATGCTCTCCACTTCTAACATGATATCCGGCAGATAATGAAACTAGTAAAAGGCTGTCATTGGGCGTACAGGTTGGTTCAATTTTTGGTGGGTAGTTAGACTTTGAGGCTGTGTGTCTTTCATTTCAGTAATTCTACTTGTAAGAAAGTCATAGTTGTGTTTATGCATAAGCATGTTCACATTGCATTGTTACAAGAATAAAAGCAGAACTGAAACAAAATAGAAAAGAACTAGCGGTCCATCAAGTTAGCCTGGTTAAATAAATTATGGTACTTTTCATTGTGTTACTTATCACCAGTGAAATGCTCTCCTGCCATTAAAAAATAGGGAGATATACATTCACTAGGATGGTATACTTTTTTTTTTTTAATAGGAAGCGTCTAAATGTAAGTTTTGAAGAACACACAAGGAACTAGGGCGATGGGATTTTACTTTTTATTTCCTGCCCTGTGCGGAATTTAAATTCTGAAGGGTACGTATACAAACTAGTCGACAACAACTACCGGCCTCTGGTAAACTAGGGCGCTGTGGCCGCAATGGTCTTATTTACGAACCTTGCGTCTGAAACGACGTTGCGTGATGCGGTGACGCCAATGCGTCAGGCGGGGACGCAGGCGCAGTAGCTAGGTATCCGTATGCCTTTCGATCGTTTTGGTACGGAGGGAGCTGAAGCCACGGCTCTGACTTGCTTGAAATCCGGAGGGCGGCTTTTCGGGGCCCACATGAGCCAATGGCGTCACGCACGCAGTGGCTGGGGCCGCGGACGAGACTTTCATGGACGTCCTTCTGCCAAGAAGAAAGGTGGAAACCGCATCCCGGAAAGGTAATGAGGCTTAGCTCGAGGCCTCGGCCCTCTGTCGTGTAGCGTCTGGGCGCGGCCCCGTCTCGAGCTCTCGGCCTCGTTCTGTGTCCTGGGCGCCCCGCTGACGGGCCTGGCCTCTCCCCACGCCGCCACTCGCGGTAACCGAAAGGAACCGCGTGAAGTTCTGTGATTTCTTCCCGTCCTTAATTAAAAAGCGAGCTGTGTCCTGTGCACCTCGGGTAAAATACGGAAAGACTGTCCTGATGCGGAACTGTTTGTGTTGGGACACTCCTAAATTACCAAAATGCTGAGCAGCTTCCGTCATTACATTACACTATTTTGCCACAGAAAATACGAATGAGAAGTTTTAAAGGACTCCCGTCTCTGCGGCCTTGTAACCCACCTGGTCTTATTTGGAGAGTTTGTTAACAGTAGTCATAGGACTACAAAGGGAAGCTGGTGCTTCCTCACGTTTGTCCTTTGAGGAACGTGCATTTATTCTTAAAATAAGTTTTTAAGACTGCTTGCCGGGCGTGGTTGTATACCTGCAGTTCCAGCTTTTGGGAGGCTGAGGCAGGAGGATCACCGTGAGTTTATGGCCAACCAGAGCTACAGGGGAAGACCCTGTCTCAAAAATAAATAAGTAAAAGACAGTTTATATATTTGGTAACTCTCTTCTATTCTTTGAGACTTGCTGCTGTCTCATACTTAAAGGCTGTTTTGTTTTATCTCCCCAATAATTTTTGAATCTGTTCAAAATTCCTTTCCTTTAGCGTCCTAATGCAGATCTTGACTTAGCTATTATTGTTAAATATAAGTAGTGTCCATGTATCTACTCTTTACTTCCTTACAGTCCGTGAATCACACAAGAACTCTTTTAAATAGGTAATTATTAAAAGTTGAAATTGAACTGTAGTTGGAAGATAGCTCATAGATATTAATGTAAAGCATTGTCAGCCAGGTGTGCTGGCATATGCCTGTAATCCTGGCATTTGGGAGACAAGAAGATTGCTGCCAACTTGAGACCAGCCTGGTGTACATAGTGGGTTCAAGGCCAACCTGAACTACATAGCAAGACTGCCTCAAAAAACAGACCAAAAACTTTACCTTAACAATAACAACAAAAACGAACAAACAAAAACCCACTCCTTTTTATGTCCCATAATATGAGGGTCTACATGGTCAAGGATCCTCTGTATTTCTCCAGCCCTATCTCTTGTCACTTCTGTCACTTTTTTTTAAAATCTTGAAATATACTGAACTAAATGTAGTTAATTCTCACTTATTCTACACAAGTCGGCTCAAGTATTTTCACTGTGAATCCTAGCACCACTAAATGAAGTTTACAGTCCTTTTTAATCAAATATTCTCTTCAAATATAAATTGGAAGTTTTCTTCTGATTGAATTTAATCATTTCAGTTGCATGAAGACAAAACCTTATTAAGTGATAGAACTGAATTTAAATCATTTCAGACACTCTTTGTATTAGTGACATCTTATTATTCAATACTGTTAGGTTTTTATCAAAGATGCAAAAGTTCTCCAGCTTTTTATGTTCCTTAAATGTGCAGATTTTTGTGCTGTATTATTGCAAAATAGTTCTTTTCCAGATGGGCATATGGGAAAGAGTATTGGTTTTTACTAGGCAGGAGTGAATAAATTAAGTGGCAAAACAGGGACATTTTGGGCGTCCTGTAACTACTGTTTTCAAAGAGACTTCATTCTGTGCAGGGAGACGAGGGTAAAATACAATTTGGCTGACAAAAAAACATATCTGCTAGGTGGAAAGACTACCTCCCAGTTGGACAGCGGATGCCTGGAACTCGTTTCATTGCTTTCAAAGTACCTTTGCAAAAGGTAAGCAGAAGTTCAGTATTTTTTCAGAAACTAAATTCACCCTATAGAACACTGGTTCGCAACCATGTCATATTCTAGTTTGGTTTTGGAGCAAATATGTTGTAATGTCTCTATATTGTCCTGAAATTAACTTAACACATAAATTTGATCTACTTCCATATGTAATTTTAAAGAAAGAAAATTAGTGTAGCATTCTATCTAGAATATAAAGAATAAACTAGATTCATAATAAAATACTATGTCTTCAGTATGTAAATATTTTTGCATGACTACACTAGGAGTTGTAAAGAAATGGTTGATTGTATCATCAGTGCAAGAACTACAAATACAGGCCGAGGGTTTAGCTTAGCAGCATAAGCACCTGCCCTGGCAAGTGTGAGGTTGTAAGCTTGATCCCCAGTACCCAAAAAAAAAAAAAAAAAAAAAAAAAACTACAAATACAAAGTAGGTGAGTTACATATATTTCCTTAGTGGTAGAGATACTCTGGCAAAATACTCTTAGTAGATTTCTAAACAAAAGAAAGATCAGCCTTCACATTGTTGATAAAATGATTACTATCGTGGGAAACTTAATATATATTAAAATTGTACAAAAAATACTTTTGTGAAATGAAGTTCTAAGGCTTAGAGAAATAGAAACAGTTATTGCTTTTTTAACCTATATTAATGTTTACTGGGATGTTTAAAGTCACAAGAGATGGAACACAGACACACACATATTTATGTGTATATATGTGTGTGTGTATATATATAATATAGACATATATAGACATATATGTATAGACATATATATATATTTATTTATTTATGGCACCTTTTTTCTTTCAATCACGAGAGATTTGTAATACAGCTTCCAGAAGAATGGAAACTTTGCTTTGAGTCTTATTGTACATTAGTGTCATATTCTTTGAATAACTGCATAACACAGTTTAGAATTCAAATCATACATTTGCTTTCTTTTACTTTATTGTCTTTGACAGAATTTTGAAGTGAATCTTGCTTCAGAAGAACGCTTTTCTCTTTTGGATCTTTTTAACAAAGTCCAAGAACAAAATGAAGAGCTTGGACTAATTATTGATTTAACATACACTCAGCGCTACTACAAACCAGAGGTAAATACTTAATTGAAAAGAACTTTGTTTATTCTGATACTAAAATAGTTCATAGTAATTCAGTAATACTTGAGTAATTTTCATCTTGTGCTAATACAAAGCCTGGCCATTCGTGGGTAATAGTAAAATTTAAAAGAGAACAGCCAAATGTGTTCTTCAACTGCGTGTTTAAATCGCTGTCTCAAAATGGGATTGGAGACATTACTAAAAATTTAATATTTGGTCATCATTTCCACTGTCTTTATGTAAATCACTTTTATCATCCTCAACAAGAACTTTGTACCATTAAACAGTAATTCCCCTTTATCCAGTAGGCCCTGGTAATGTCTAATCTACTTTTTATCTCTATAAATTTACCTATTTTAAGGATCTCATTCAAGTGTGTTATACAGTATTTTTCCTTCTGTTTCTGGCTTATTTCAGCTATGTTTTTTAAGGTTCATTCATGTTGTAGTCTGTATCAGAATCTTTTCCTTTTTATGGCTGAATATTCTACAGTGTGTATATGCCATGTTTTCTTTATCCATTCATCTATTGGTAGACAATTGGGTGGTTCCTTTGGCTATTGTGAATAATGCTATCATCAACATTGGTGTACAAATATTTGTTCAGATCCTTGCTTTCAGTTCTTTTAAAGGTTTGGTTAGGAGTGGAAATACTAGATCATATGGTAGTTTATTTAACCTAAGAAGTAATTGCCAGAGCTTTACAGTGTTATATTCTTGCTTGTGAGCTATTATCAGACATTCCAAACATATACAGAAAGAATCATATACTTATTAGTGTTCATTGTATACCCATTAATTCAACTTTTTTTTTTTTTTTTTTTTTGGTTTGTTTTGTTTTCTTGAGACAGGTTCTCACTAGTTGAGACTGGACTTGATCTCATTATGTAGCTGAGGCTGGGCTCAAACTCACTGTGATCCTCCTGCCTCAGCCTCCTGAGTACTGGAATTCGAGGCATGTGCTACCATGCCTGGCTTATTCAATTTTAACATTTATCAAGTGTGGACTATTGTGTTTAGGTATATTCCATCTTTCCTCATTTGCTGTTATTTTAAGACAATCTCATATAACTTCATTTTTAATGATATAACTTTGTATCTTTAATATATATATTTAAAATAGAGTGCTTTTATTCCTTAATATCAATTCTTTTTTTTTTTTTTTTTTTTTAACTGGGGATTGAACTGACAACCTTGCACTTGCCAGGGAGGCACTTGTGCCGCTGAGCTAAACTCCTGCCCCTTAATATCAGTTCTTTAATATCAAGTACTCCATCTGTTGTGTAACTTAGAATTATTTCCTAAATGTAATAAAAAAATTGTCACCTGGCAATTAAGTTTGTTATATCTGAATGTTTAGTTTTCCCTTCACATTCATCTCACTTTCATTTTTCCCTCCTTATATTTTGAAGAAATATCATGTTCTATCAATATTTTGATAACATTATTTTCTAGTCCTTTTATTCTTTTATTATCTGCAGATTGGTAGTTGAACCTAGTTTAATTGGTGTTCAAGCTTTATTTTATTTTATTTTATTTTGTTTTTCAAGATGTTTTATAGGCGATCTTGGGCTGGGGATATAGCTTAGTGGCATGGCATCTCTGGCAAGTGTGAGGTTGTAAGTTTGATTCCTGGTACAAAAACAAAAAAAATATAGGTGGTGTTTTCTTCTATGAGGAGGCTAATAAATGAATTGGTTTCTCTTTCAATAAGTAGTCATTCATTGGACCCTTCATTTTTGACACACATCAAAAATTATAAACTCTGTCATTCTTTTTTTTTTAATTCATTACCTAGGTATATACAGTTTTGTAAGGAGGAATTTCTCCTTATCAGCTATTTTAGGCATGAGCCTTTCTTTTTTTAAATTTTATTTTATTTTAAAGAGGATAGAACCAAGGAAAATAAAACAGAATAAAACCAATCAAACCAGTGTAAGTGATCCAAGGTTTCAAAACAATTTGAAATCAACAATAGTTACCAAATTGCCTCTTATCTTCAAAATAGCTCCAGATACCTTCAGACATAGTAAAAATCAAACAGAACAGAATAGAACCAGTAAAAACAAAACAATGAATGCAGTAAGGGACTTCAAAACAAGACAATTGTAAATCCAAAATGGCTACCATAATGTAACTTGATGTCTTTGAAGTAGCTGCCCATGCCATCAAATATAACAAAATCAAACAAAACAAAACAGAACAAGACCCAACCCCACAAAACAATGAAAATGATACAGAACTTCAAAACAAGATAGTAGGAAATTAACAATGGCTTCCACTTTTGGAAGGCGATCCCCCTCAGATGCCACACTGTGTACTGATATTCTCTGAATAGAGATCAGACCACTGGCCCTAGATCTGCAAGATCAGTGAAACAGCACAAGCATCAAATTGCATTTCAAAACAAGATAGTAGGAAATTAACAATGGCTTCCACTTTTGGAACGCGATCCCCCTCAGATGCCACACTGTGTACTGATATTCTCTGAATAGAGATCAGACCACTGGCCCTAGATCTGCAAGATCAGCCAAAACAGCACAAGCATCAAATTGCATTTCACCTCAATAGCTGACATCGGAGCCTGTGTTTCTCTGGATCAGCGGGTCGCTTATGGGGGTAGAAGGAAGGGGATTGGCTTTTCTTGTTTGCCCATACGCCTGCAGGGGCTGGGGTCTGACCGTCCCCTGCCAGCCGCGGCCCTTGCATGTTGCTGGTTCACAGAGAGAGCTTTCTTCTTGGTGAAGCCTTGTTCTCTCTCCTCGCAGTCTGCAAATGGCACTGACTCAAGGGGAAAGGCTGAAGTCTGGTTGTCACCTCACCTGTACCACTGGTTCTCAGGGAGGGTTGCTTCTTGGTGAATCCTTGTGGCCCCTGCCCCCTTTCCCTGTAGTCCGCCAATGGTGCTGGCTCATGGGGAAAGACTGAGGTCTGCCTGTTGGCAACCCATGTGTGGCGCTGGTTTGCAGGCAGGGCTTGCTTCTTGGTGAATCCTTGTTCTCTCCTCCAGCAGTCTGCTGATGGCGCTGACTCACAGTGAAAGGCTGGGGTCTGGCTGCCACCCCCTGGCCCCCACCCCAGCAGTGGCCTGCACATGGTGCTGGTTCACAGGGAGGGCTCACTTCTTGGTGAATCCTTGATGATGCTTTTCTTTTTATTTAATAGTGTTTGAAATAATGTGTTGGTTCACTAATATCTTCCAGTGATAGCTAGGTTTTATTTAACTAGTTTTTGTGTCATCATAAACTCTGATGCAGTTGTCTGTCTTATTGAGGCACAGGTTGAGGCCTTGTCTTTGGACAATTGGTTCATCTTAATTTGGCTCCTTTTGATAGAATCCTAGTAGTCTTTGATAACTTTTTGGTATTTGTATGGAAAAAGTTGCAGCATGTCTTGTACACATACATCCTCAATCCAAATCATCCATTGTAACAAGCTGCTTTGATTTCTTTTAGTGGAAATATTTTGAAACTACAGTCTGCATACTAAGAGGTACTCATTGCTGCTGGGCTGACCGTGTTCCTAGGCTTTTTCTGTGGGTAGAGCTGGGTATAGACTAAATCATGGGTTTTTCTGATACTTTCTTTCTTTTTTTTTTTTTTTAAATAATTTTATTTAAAGAGGAAAAAACAAAACAAAATAAAACAGAATAAAGGGTAGCAACCATACAGTATTCCAAGGAAAAAAGGAAAAGTACAACAATAAAACCTAAGAAATTATTACTTGACTAATTACATACTGACTTCTTGGAAATAGTTGTTTAAATTACAAAGTTAAAGCATGTAAAGT